>JAZGTJ010000752.1:44273-81972 GCA_036877575.1 Botia almorhae | reverse complement strand
CACTACAGGATCTGCTCATCCACTCTGACTGTGTGTCGTTACACTGCAGTCTGAATGAACACAACCACCATCTCATCAATGACTTCACCATCAAACAGGTACACACACACACACACACACACACACACCTGTTTAATTCACTCTGCTTCACTCTGGTTACTTACACACTTGAGCAAGTATAGACCAGCATCACGGGGACACGCTTTGTGGACTGTGAATTGTATTAAAGCAGTGTGATCAGATTTACTCTGAATTTCAATGGAAATGATTCATGCTCTACAGCTTGACAACTGTGTCTACTGCAGACAGACACCATTCTGATGTTCTCTCTTCAGAAACACAATCTGCTGACTGATGTACACAGACTGTGTGTAGAGAACGAATCGGATTAAAGGAACAGTCATTAATATGAATAACTGTGACTGTGCAGATGCGTCAGGGGGCGTTCCTGGTGAACACTGCTCGTGGAGGTCTGGTGGATGAGAAGGCTCTGGCTCAGGCTCTGAAGGAGGGCAGAATACGGGGAGCAGCCCTGGACGTCCACGAGGCCGAGCCCTTCAGGTAAGAGTCCTGGAACATCTGCAGGAGTCAACCGTTGGTGAAATGAGTCATTTTGTGTTTTCATATGATCATTTGGTGTCACTTTTGCATCTCCACCAGTTTCTCTCAGGGGCCGCTGAAGGACGCCCCCAATCTCATCTGCACCCCACACACATCCTGGTACAGCGAACAGGCCTCCATTGAAGCGAGAGAGGAGGCGGCGCGGGAGGTGCGCAGAGCCATCACAGGTCCGAAAATCACTTCTGTTTTCATTGTCATCTCCCCTAGTGCTCTGCAGTTATTTACTGCAAGTTAAACGACAACCTTCTGTGTGTTGCAAAGCACATTCAGTCAAATTTATCATTCAATTCAAGTTCTTTTGAATATTACTTTTCAAAATGAGACATTTTAAAAACCAACTGAACTCTACTAATGTAATAATTAATGTGACTGCTTATTTAAATACATTATGAACAACTGTACACAACAACTGTTTTCGAATGAATATTGAACCACAAACATTAGGGTGAAGTACTGTTTAAAGATTATGTTCATATTGAGCTTCATGTGTAGTGATCTTTGTAACTGGATGTGCAGGTCGTATTCCTGACAGTCTGAGGAATTGTGTGAATAAGGAGTATCTGCTGACTGCGTCTCAGTGGCCGTCTGTGGAAGCTGCCAGTGTTCATTCTGAGCTCAATGGAGCAGCTTACAGGTGAATACAGATCAATCCTGCTGTTCTGTTCTACAGGTCCTCAGTGAATGAGGTGTAAATATGATTCTCTCGTTCTGCCTCAGGTTTCCTGCGGGGCTGATTGGAGTAGCAGGAGGTCTGCCCGGAGCCGGGGCAGGAGTGGAGGGCATTGTGGCCGGATCTCTGCCCCTGGCCCACGCCATCGCCCCTGTCTCACACCCCCCTCATACCCCGTCACCCGGGCAACCCTCCAAGGCAGAGGCAGACAGAGACGTCTCTTCCGACCAATAGCATCCCAACACATTCCGTTTTCGCTCTGATCAACACCATCTCACCTAACCTGAGGGCTGGCCAAGACGGTCACCCCTGCTTTTGATGTGACCCTGGGTCACCCCAGTCCAACAGAACATGTGTACAAACCCAGGAGTGGCCCTCTCGAAACGTACCCCTCATTTCCACCCCCTGTACTTTTGTTTCTCACTTTGGCAGTAAGCAATAACTTCCCTCAAGGACTCAATAGTCGGGATCTCACAGTCTCCTTTCTAAAGCTACGAGATGCGTTTGCTTTCCATCTGCTCTGGACTAGTTGGAGTGAGTTTATTTCTGAGTAGTGTTTCTTTTCATACAGTTGTTTTAACAGCGTGGAAATAAACGCATGGACCTTCTTCTTCATCCCCCCCGGCCCGCCCCATCCACCTTCAAACATACACTTTGTAAACCTTCTCAGCCTGTCGTTTCTTAGCAAACGTTTGATAAGCCGAAACGAAGTCGCCGCGGTCTCTTATTAAATCCTCTAGCTGTGGTTTTAACAAGTGTTTATTTCTCCGCTGGTTGTTTGATAATGGAGATCAAGGCTAACGATTGACCCGTGGTGAAGAGTCACTCAGTCCATGGAATGAGCTCAGATGTTTTGTGTTCCTCTCTCTCCGACTCTCTTCATGTGGAAGGAATCTTCTAGAATTGTCCATCCTCTCTCTCTCTCTCTCAGAACAATGTTTTGCAGAAGACGAGAGCTTCACGCGCAGATCTGTTTGAAGTGTCGATCATGTGATTCCTTTAAGCCGCAAGATTTACAGAATACAGACTGATGTCACCAGTGTGTAAAATGGTGCGAGTGAACTTCCATCATCATGTGATGGTTGATTTCATTGTGTGTTTGTGTAGCTCTTTGTGAACAGTCCATGATGGTGATGCGAGATTTGTTTGTAGGTTGCCAATTTTCACTTACACAAACTTCATGCATTGTTTCAAATAAAGCCATAGTCACAGTGTTACACTGCTGGTATATAAAAGCATATCTGTTTTTCTGCACTGCTGTTTTTGACGAGACAGATGTGACACACAAACATGAGAATTGTGTGTGTACAGCACTGATTTCTGCTCGACTGAGATCCATCATTGCTCAGCTGACAACATCGCCACCTTTTCTGTTCTTAGCCGTTTGAAGTTGAGGAATGTTTGGCTTGATTTTTCCATATCCTCTCTTTCTCGCATATCTCCTGCTGCACCTCCTTTGTGTGCCTCCTTTTTTCCATTAGGCCTTTGCGACACAGCGAGGCACCTTCATATCTCCGCTCTCGTCCATTAATTCTCGCAAAATCACTGTGTAGTGTGCCAGCCCTGTCCTTCCTCTCCAGCATCATCCCACAAGGCACTTAAACCTCTCTAAATTTGTTTTTACACTCACAGACATGTACAGCCCTAGTGTGCAGCTGTGAGAAGCTTAGATTCATCCACCTTTTGGCAAAGCAGTCCAGGCTTAAGGCACATTTAGATCTAGAGACAGAAGTGCAGTAATGTTGTTTGGCCAGCAGGGAGCAGTGATGTGCTTCTCTAGGTTAACGGCCAGCTTACGACTGTTTTCTCACTTGTTGTGGTTTTGGCTGATTAATTGATCCCAGCTCAGCATCACATGACCAATGCCTCCCACTTGTTCATAGCAGAAGGTTTAGCAGGAAATCAGACCGTCAGAGACCCGTGGAGACCTGGTGTGGGCTGCTCCATCCATCCGTGGTCTGTAGACTGATGTGGCAGTTCTGTCTGCTGTGATTTCAGCCTGTGATGTTTGACGGTTGTTTTCTGTGCTGTTTGACCGTCAGATCATTCTTAGTGCTCACAAGATGAGAAGAATGTAGGAGCTGTCACTGATAGGCTGGTTGCCCCCCCCCCCCATAACCCCCCCAGACCCGAGAGCGTGTCTCTGGAAAGGGTTCTGTGTGAGAAAGGCCTTCTAGTACCTCAGTAACAGATATTGAATGTATGCTCAGATCTTACTCTCCTTGTACAGCCCGTTTAGACTGTAGGTTCCTATTTCTGAGGTGTGCGTGCATGTGTGTGTGTGGCTGTTTATTCAGTTAAACGCAAATTACAAATCACTTCCGTCTCTCTGGGGGTTCTTGATATCGTTTTATTTAGATGTAGTTTGAATCTCAGGCTTTAGCTTTAGAACGTTCTTGGTCTGTGATTCTTGTCATTTTTCGTATAAACGAGCAGTTTCGCATACTTGAGGTGTGTGAGTATAAACAGAGAAGGGCGTTTGAATGGGTACATCGATGAAGCTGACAGCTGAGTGTGGATTAGCTTGGATACTTTGCATACAAACCGAGCGTTCTATAGAGCTGATGTTGCAGGTATCCCCAGCTGGTTGTTTTTCTTGATGGACGGTGCTAAAGGAAGAGTGCATGAAAATGAGATATATCAAATGAGTATATCAAAGTTGTACCTTTTTAGGCCCCACCCCTTGTTTCTTATTGGCCACATTTTGGTGTTGAGTTTTGAGTGACGTGCAGCTTCTGTAGACTGAAGTGACACCCTTTATTCCCGCCAACACTATAGCTCCTCTGTGGAATGATTGAATTTGTAGCGTTTTTCTAGCATTAACGTGTTTGTTTGCCGTCAGCATCATCCAGCTTTGATGTGCACTGTTGTAATCGAGAAATGAATGGAGTCTCATTCAGTGTTCCACATGTTGTACTGAAGCATTTCGAGTCTCTCTGTTGTGATCCAGCCTCTGGTTTTGAAGGCTCCAGCCATCGTTAGATCATAGATGTCATGTGCTCTCCTCACTGCCTTAATGTTGTGGATTGTGATGGGCTTGATCCCTCCTGCAAACCCTGGAGAGGAGAGAGAACTTGTTTTCTGTCGCCGCATGTTTGTGGAGAACATGAGTGGTGACATGCACAGGCACTATAACAGCCTTTCAGCAGCAGCTGATCCCAGCGCTGTTCCATCCAGTCTGGCGGGAGGCAGGAGAGGAAGATATGGGCTTGGAGCAGTCCGTTTGTCTCTCAGGGTTCTAATACACATCCTTCAACAGTCTGTCATAATCCTCCTATATCTGAATAAAGATGTTCTAGATCTCCAGAGCGTGCGCTCGCTCTCTCCCTCTCTCTGTCTCTCTGTCTCTCTCTCTCTCTGTCTCTCTCTCTGTCTCTCTCTCTCTGTCTGTCTCTCTCTCTCTCGCTCTCTCCCTCTCTCTGTCTCTCTGTCTCTCTCTCTGTCTCTCTCTCTCTCTGTCTCTCTCTCTCTCTCTCTCTCTCTCTCTGTCTCTCTGTCTCTCTCTGTCTCTCTGTCTCTCTCTGTCTCTCTCTCTCTCTCTCTCACACTTCGACAGTGAGCGTCTTTCTCTGATATTTCCTTTGGCTCTTTCTTTATAGTGTATCTGTCGCACTGACCCCTAACAACAGAATGAATGTTTTAATAGAACTGCGTGTGACTATGACGTTGGGAAATGTTTTTTTTACAACATGTGAACTGATTCCTTTCTCTTACCCTCTTTTTATGAATTGATTTTCCTCTCTTTTCCCCTCATCACCAGACTGCAAAAAATAAAAAAAATCAGAAAAAAATCATGTTACTAGGCTCTTATGCTTTACTTTTGTTTTTGTTTACTTTTTTATTAGAAAACAATCATGTTTGTGATGGTAACCTCTGATGGTAAAATTCCACAAGGTATTTTAATAAAATCCTAAAGATGAAACTCTTGCTCGCTCCTTCTTTTCTGGCTTAATTTAAAATGTTCAATGACATTTCCATCTAGTGTTGTTTTTGTAAAGTGAAGTTTCTGAGTGAAACGGAATATTCAACAACTGCAAAATCTAAAATTAAAAGTAATGTAAAATATGATTAATCCATCAGGAATTGATTGGAAAGTAAAA
Organism: Botia almorhae; assembly: GCA_036877575.1. Classification (NCBI taxonomy): domain Eukaryota; kingdom Metazoa; phylum Chordata; class Actinopteri; order Cypriniformes; family Botiidae; genus Botia; species Botia almorhae. The sequence continues at coordinate 76,581 of JAZGTJ010000752.1, read as the reverse complement.
GTGTGTGTCAGAACAGAGTCGGATCTGACGGAGTTTGCTCAAACTTTCCTGCTCCTGCAGTGTGATTCAGTAAGTGAGGCTGATTTTGATGTTGACAGCGTAATTTCTGTTGGCAGGTTTATTTTAAATATTCATGAGTCCAGGAGCTGCATTAATGATTTCATGATCATGTGACTTTGCTTTCATGTGAAGATTTTGCAAAAACAATACAGTGATTTGTTCCTTTTTTTTTAGCTTCGCATCCATGAGGTTGTTATATATATTTGTAATATTTTTATATATATTTTTTAAAGGTTCTTGACAGCGATAATAAAAGAGTCATTTCTGGAGGTTCTTATGGAACCATTTATTTTTATAATCTCAAGAACCATTCTCACTACGAAGAACCTTTAGTGAAGTAGACATTTTCTGTAAATGTTAAATGTTCTTTATGGAACCACGCAGCCTTGTGTCGTGAGTTTAACCCGAATGAGTGTCATTTTACCTGCTCTAAATGTGTCCATGAGGGTTCTTTATCAGCTGATCAGTTTGATAAGGTGTTTGAGCCACGTGCCCCCCCGCCCACCTCGCCTGCCAGCTCACTGTTACCAGAAGGTTCTGTGAGGAGCTTCACTGCCACAACTGAAGTCCCGTGCAGATGCCAGTTCAAGACAGAAAATTTGTTTAGCCAAATTACAGGTCAAAATGTCAAATCCTGGTTGCTGAATATCAGTGTGTTGTTTTTGTGTCTGTTTTTTGGTTTGATCGTTTATTTTGGGCTCTCATGTTTAGGAGCATTGGTTAGCTATTAAGGTTTGGTTATAAACATTCTTTTATGTCTTGTAAATGAAGGAAACTCCTGCTTGGAAAAACAGTTACATGGTTTCCTCTCTATAAAGTTTTCTTAAGCGTTTTCTGCTGTTGTAAGTGATGTTGAATTATCGGTTTTATGTTTGGATATTTGAGGTTATTTCAGCTGATGTCATGAAGAGCACGCTGGAGATAAACAAGATTTTTACGCCACTGATTCATCGTTGTTTTGCTGAGGTTCTGTAAGAATTGTGCAACAACGTGATGATCACGCTGTATGAAGACTGAAGATATCAGTTTGTTTTTGAGGTTACCTTCTTAAACCCTTTTCATATTTTCAGACAAATAACCTTCCTGTAAATTATTTCTCTATAGAAGAGTTTCATTAAACAAATACATTAAAAGTTGTAACTGGTTTAAGTTATTACTGTAAATCTTACTGTAATTGAGGATTTTGTGAAGTCTCTTAGAGAATGAACACATGACAGAACTGTTGGTTTCTACCTGTTACATTGTTGCTAATTTCTTATTTAAACAATATTATGATCAACAGTATTTTTTCTGTTCATTCAGTAAAGGGAAATATAGATTCAAATCAAAGACTTCAGTGTAACTGAATATCTTATGCAGTTTTTCTGTTCCAAAGTATTATGTAAGTGAAACTGTCCTGTCCTGACACAAATCCAGCAGATGAGTATTTTAGAGCAGATGGTGCAGATCTCCGTTACAGACATGAATGTTGTGTCATGTGACTTCTGAACATCTTCAGATGAGATGACTGAGTGTGTATTATGTCTATGACGGCTTCCCTCAGACTGAGGCGTAAAGCTCCAGTCCAGTGTTTACAGAAGTCAGTCAGCAGTGAATGACTGTTTATACTGAAATCCTTTCTCTGTAGATGTTACCTCAGAGTTTGCATTGTTGGAAACTGTCCGTTTATTTGTCGTCGCCTCAGCGTTCATACTGAATCCCGCAGAATGACATCATGGGTTGTGAGGATGAGCAGTTAGCAGTGAATGATGGAGGGAAATGGGGTGAAAAATCCTCAAACAGCTGAAACACGGAGCTGTGATGACTTGATACTGAAATCGTTGTATTGTGCTGAGACGTCTGTTCCTAATACAGCAACACGAGTAGCTTATGAGTTTATGAGTAGTGTGGACTATTTAAGCTGGACAGTCACTCACTGTCTTTGTCAGGCTGATTTTTGCAGGATAAAAAACAAGGTGAGACGGGCAGTAAAACGTTTTGTGTCATGATATCCGTCTTTTTCCGAACAGATCATTGTATGGCAACAGTCACATCATAATTGTCATCATAAAAATCTGTGTTCCATGGAAATATAACAGCGCACTGGTGTGGAACGAATAAGTGAGGGTGAATAAACGATAACAGATCTTCATTACTGGGTGAACTAATCTTTTAACTTGAGAGATAAGTCGTTAGGTGGTTCTTCCACATGCTCTGTGTGTTCCTCACATCAGCTCTTCTCTGGTTTCTGCTGGCTGTCCATTGGCAGATTTCTCAAAGGCTTTTGTTCGAGTGAGGTTCATGTCAGGGTCAGTGTACATACACACTCAGAGAGAGAGAGAGAAACTTCTGATGAAGTCCTCGTCCCAGTGTTGCTGATGATGACCTGCGTCTGGTGCAGTAAACATTACCCAATATGATGAGTAGATGTTTCTAGATCTTTGATTGAGGTATTGGGGGAAACGTATGTTCTCAATCCTGAGAGCATTTTATTGGACAAAAGTGTGGACGCACCCATGAGTGCATGATGAGTCATCAACGTTTTTGGTCAAATTTGTCTGGAGGAGAATGAAGACTATTTTAAACACGCCTGCTAAACATTTGTGTCTAGCGTACAGACTGCATCAAAAGATAACAGACATGCACACAGACATGTGTTTGCCTTGCCGCATGCCATTAGTTGAGGCAATGTTGTTATGTTTGACTGCTCAAACAAACAAAGACATTGTTCTTGCAGGGTCACAGTGTTTTCAGATTAAGGGAAAATCAAGAACATCTTTAAGGTTTGGTAGACAGACTGTTATGTAACTGAATGCAAACAGAGGGCCGAGTTATTCATATATAAATACATCAACTACACTCTTAAAAATGGTGCTTCACAATGCCACAGAGGAACCAGTTTTGGCTGTATGGTTCCATAAGGAACCTTCAACATTCACAGAACCTTTCTGTTTCACAGAGTGTTCTTTGTAGTAGATAAAGGTTCTTTAAACTATAAACATGTAAGAAGGAAATTTAAATCCTTTATTTGAACCTATTTTTAAGAGTGTGCACAGGAGCCTTTGTTTAATCTAGGAGGAGAAGAAAAAGACAAAGAAGGTACAAGTGAGCAACATTTACAGGAGAGAGAGAAAGTGTGTGTGTGTGTACCCATACATACAGGGGTGGAGGTGAAGAATGGGAGGAGATGAGAGAGAGAAAGAGAGGAGGAGGAGAAACATAAGAACGAGAGCAGAGAGTGTCCAGAGCTGCAGTGCACATCTCCAGGAACCCCGTCCTGCAGGGCACCCATCACATGCAGGTGAGTGCTCCGCTCTGCAGCACCAAATGCAGCTCACTCCTGCGGGTGCATGCGTGAGCGTGTGTGTCTGTATCTTCTTCACTCTTGATCTCCTCCACTTTTCTTCTGTGTTTCTACACTCCAACCCTCCCACGGTGAGGTTCTGCAGGTCTGCTGTCTCTTTGGGAAGATTGCCGCTCTGCTTAAGTGATTCAGCACACGTCCCCAAGTTTTCTGTCTTCTCATTTTCATTCATTTCTGTTGCTTTAAAGGTTCTGGCTTGCATGGTTTTGTGTTTGCATAGGACTGAAATGCACACATTTTGACCTCTTTCTGCCATGTAGTGTTGCATGCCGCTTGGTTATTGCTCTCGCTGGAAGCTTGAGCTGTTTTTCCACTAAGTGTCAAAAAGCCGCGGGCTCACTGGCATGTCTGTGAGAGCCGCGAGCTGCTGTATCTGTGGGATGTTTGAGAATATGTGAGTGTGTTGACACTGCGCTGGAGAGGACAAACAGAGGGACGTTTGCTTTAGGTCCCCGTCCGGCAGCATCTGCACCGGCTGGCGAGGGCAGTTATGCATTTGTCCCGAACACAAACCACTGCGAGCTTTAGTTGGTAAGAGTTTATTTGTGCGAGCCCGGGCGAGAGAACCAGATGCAGAAAACATGTCGCTGTAATTGTTTGGTACTTGTCTTCATCAGATGCATGCGTGATGTAACCGCTGACTGGGAACTGAACTGTTTAGAAAGGTTTATTGTCAGAGGATGACGCGTGGAAATGCTGAGCGCACGGGACACAGATGTGACACTGCTGAGAAGATGCTTCGGTCAGTTTCTCATTAGAACTGATTTGTTTGTTTAGAGGACAAACTGTATCGATGAATCGCACAATGTGTGTCTGCTGCTCACATGCTGCTGTCAGATGACACTTCATATTTTCCAGCACACCAGTGGACTGAGAATGGAAGAACAGACTAAAGCACACAGGCAGGAGTGAGCGCTGCGCCCTGCGCACACTCAACATTTTATATTTATAACATTTAATTCTATCACAACCCTGAACTGAGTCCATTAGACATGAGGTCATTGTAAATGATTCAAGTCCTCTTTTCTCATTGATCTTAATATATCTGTTCATGGTGAACCCCATTCCCTCTCTCTCTCTCTCTCTCTCTCTCTCTCTATATATATATATATATATATATAAACACACACAAACACACACACACACACACACACACACACACACACACACACACATATATGGTTCTTTAAGGTTCTTTATATGACTATATATGACTATATATAAACTGCCAGTCTAATTTAAACTTACATTAATGACTTTTAACTTTAACAGGCAAGTATAAAAATAGCAGGAGCGGAGCAGCAGTGAGTCTGTGTCTGTGATCTGCAGCTCTGTTACTTGATTGTTGCTTGTTCTAAACTGCGGATGAGAAGCTTGTGCGAGTCTGTGGACGGACTCGAGCCGTTTGTCACTCTCTCTCTCTTTATTAAGAGATGATGGCAGACAACACAGATCCCAGAATCCCGTGCAGTCACTCTCCAAACCCTCAGCTGCGGTGCTAACAGACAATCACACACAGATTAAACTAGCCCAGCCTGCCATCGCTCCTGTTGTGGTATTTTCATTTTGTGGGGATCAGTCGTAAGTCTGGCAGAGAGAAAACGTGGTGTGAGTCACACAGAGTGAAGATATAACAATAGCTTTAATTACATATGCCATCATAGACTGTAAATGACATTATTTAAAGTTTAAAGAGACTCTACAGTATTATGAAACCACTTTGTCATTCTGAAATCCTTGCTGAGTTTAAGACCCCATGAAACATTTTCTGCTTAGAATTCCACAGAACAGAAAGAAACGACACATTTTTAATGATGTGGGTGTTACTAAATAGACATCATTTTAGTTTCTGATGAGTTATTGTGTTCATTTTATTAGGAAACCCCTTGTCTGTGTTCAGTCAGAAATCTCAGAAGTGTTTCTTTGACGAGAGGATTTTAGGGTGTTTTGGTTTAGGATTGAAAGTTAATTTCCTCCTTCAAGACATCTTTGTCGCACGAGCATTTTGCACGTGGCCTTTCTCACTAACAATAAAAAGGAGATAAGCTGAGCGTTTTTTATAATTTACTGTACTAGCTGATGACTTTTCCCGCTCCTTTTCCCCTCACATAGATGATGTCATCAGAGATCCTCGTCCCCGGTTGGCTGCAGCAGCTGCTTTTCGTGCTTCTCAGGTTCACTCTCTCCTGTGCCGGCCCGGTGAAACTGACCAATGGGATGGAGTGCACTGCTCGAGGCCCCGCCTCCTACATTTTAGTGTTCACTGGTCACTGGAGTCCACAGACGTTCCCGAAACAATATCCATTATTCCGACCCCCTGCACAGTGGTCCAAACTCATGGGTAAGACTTCCGTGAAGTGATGTGAGACTTGAGCTATTAGTTTTGATGTAGATTGTGTCTGTCAAACCTTTGACTGGAAGACATAATGTCTGGTACACATAATGTCTGCGGCTGTTTCTAGCCAGGTCACACCCAGTTAGACAGAAAGAGACACCTGACTGACAAGCAGCCAGTTAATCTAACAGTTTGTTAGATTAACACGTGGATTAACCAATTAGATTAACACTTGCCAGATTGAGAAAGTGGCGTCCAGATGTTCAGCATCATCAGAGGCTGAGCGTCCACGTCCGCATGAGTGATTCTAAATGTTCTGTTCTCTGAGGTTCTCCGAGGTTCTCCGTGTGTTCTGTACAGCCTGTCAGTGATGAGAACAATCGTCTGTTGCTCCTCACCTCACCATATGTCACGACACTAAGTACTGACAGCTGGCCTGTTACCCCTCCAAATTTGCCCCAATGACCTTAAACACCCCTCAAACGTACCTGCGACACCAGCCCTCTGTCATATGGGCGCTGGGCAGTAACGAGTGAAGCAGAGAGAGTGACTAACTGTTGCCAGATGACACGGGCAGCCCAGCAGGTTCGTCCTTTGCTTTTATGCTCCTTCCATAAATACATGATACATGCAGCCAAGACCAGTGGTCTGCGATGACTTTAATGGGATTACTGTGTGCTCGTGTTTTCGGGAAACGTGCTGTCACCCGTCTGCCAGCGCGCCAACCAAGCCGAGCAGCAGACGCGAACGGCCTCAGCCAAAACATTTACAACCCAGAGGTGCTGAACCTTCAGTCTGTGGTTTTGGAGAGCTGAGATGATGACTGTGTGGTTTCATGTTCCTCCTGGATGGCTTTCCACCCCTCGTTATCCATTTATCACTATTGTATCACAATTATATAAAAAAATGCACATTTTTTCATGCTAAAAGTGTCTTTCCTGTGCCATTAAGCTCTAATTTGAATTATAAATCAACTCATCAATTCTAGTTATGGTGTAGGTTTTGTTAGTGCTGTTTGCAGTGACAAGCATCTCTGTTACTGTTGCTCAGATACTGTGGTTAAGGAATGCGAACAAACCTCTAACCTGATCTGTTCAACATGTTTGTGCTTTGGACCTGAAAGATAATTCAAGTCATATGACATGTTGAGGAAAGTTGTGCTATTAATGTCCTAAACAAAATGCTCTTAACCAAAAGGTGCTTCACGGTTCTATTGAAGAACCACTGTTGGCTGTGTGGTTCTATAAAGATCCTTTACCATCTGTAGAACTTTTCTGTTTCACCAAAGGATCTTTAAAAAAGACTCTTTAGATTATAAAAAGGTAAGAAAGAAATGGTTCTTTACAGAACCTGAATTTGACTGAATGGTTCTTTGAGGAACCAACAATGGTTCTGGGAACGCTGTGAAGAACCTTTTAAGAACCTTTGTTACACTACAGAATCTGCCTGGTGGAAACAATTTAAAGATGCAATCAATAATTTTTGGGTTAAAAATTAACATGAAAATGAAAGTCAGTTATAGAGTAACAACATGACTCCAATGACTCCAAAATGACTCCACAAGAAACCTAAAATGTTATGCTCAAACAGAGATGTTAAAAGTTATGGATTGCAGCTTTAAATATTTTCCAATAAATTCACCCCTCATGCACTCATCACTGTCTCTCTGTTTCTGCTTTCTGCACAGCTGTGACCCATAACAAACACTACCGGCTCTGGCAGGAGGGGCTGCCAGCGAGCGAGGGCATGAAGAGCTTTGCAGAGCTCGGTCTGACAGTGGAGCTGGTAAAGGGTGCAAAAGAGGCGAGGAGGAGCCGAACGGTGGGGTCCATGTACCGCACAGCTGGAATTCCCTCTGGCATCGGCCACAGCTCCACTGAGATACATCTGATGCCCCGGACTCCACTGGTGAGATGATCAGAGCCACTGTTAGCCATTCACAGTCACAGTTTAATTTTGTGATCTTAGGAAAATTAAAACAGAAGGTTGTTGTTCTCCTGAGAAGCAATTATATTTTAGTCTGTTGGTTCAAAAAATAGATATTAGACAGACATCACCACACAAATTTCAAAGGAATGTTTTGGAAAAATATGAGAACCACATTCAAATTGATTTCATTGAATAATTTCGAAAAATATGTGAATCAACAACAACTAAGAAATTGTTCATATGGGCAAAATAAAAATCAAAAGCAACTGTTTCGGCCCATATGGCTTTATTCATATAAACATAATCAAGACAAAACTTTTAAGATGTTATGAGTCAAAACTAAATGCATCTGAACAGAATTAAGAGCAACTGGATAGAATTAACCAACAAAAAATGTGTACACAAGCAAATATAATCTTTCACATTTACAGAAATATCAGTAGTTTTAGGATTTCTTCATGGCGTTTTAGACACCCAGATGAATAGAGCGTTTCCTTAGAAATAATTTTCATCAGAGTTCTCTTTTTAATTTGCCCAGGGCCAGTTGTCACACTGAAGTCATCAAACCAGCTGTATCTTAGTAACTAATATTTTTTTATATGTATATATTTGTAAACAATTGAACACAAATATACCACACTAAGAAACAATGTCGACAGTTAGCCCCGGTCTCCTCTATATCTATTGTACGCGGTCAGACAGAACCAGAGCAGGTCTCCAAAACCACATTGAGAATTCCAGAAGCTCCAGACTGTTGCGGCCCCACCAGAACTCTGCAGATAAGAGAAAACTGGAACTTTTCTTCTCTGGCTCTGAAATATTGATTTTGGAATATTGATTAACACCCGTGTGTGTCAGATGGTTATTGGGTCTGAAAGGTAGCACTGGTGACCTACATACTGTATCTTTATAGACAAAGCCTGGAATAGACTTATTAAAAAACAGCAGCTGCCCTGAGATGTGCCTGTGTGCGCTGTTCATAGATCTGCAGGCTCTTCTGTACACGGTGGTTTTGGGATGAGACCGCAGGCTCTTATTTGAGTGAAATGCGAGTGTCTGTTCACCTGTTATTAATTGATTTAATAATGCTGCTTACATGGAAAGTTCCTAGAACGTTGGCAAACGTTTCCTTGATGTACTCTCAAAGTTATGAAAAATGTTCTTGCAGCAACGATGAAAGAACATTTTTGATGTTATTTATCATACATATCTAAAACGTTTCTCTTAAATTATTAGTGGAACATTTTAAAAACCCCAAAACCTTAATACAACATCTAAAAAACTGACATTGAACGTTCCTAGACTATAAAAAACAACATTTTGAACATTTGTGATTGCTTAAAAGGAAATGAAATGTTCATACAAGCTTAAATTGTTTGCTGGGATAGCAACAAGCTAGAACAAAAGGGTTTATGTAGAATGTCACATGATCAAGCTGAAGATTTGTTAACGATGAGAAAACAAAAGACCAGAGCTGTATGTGAGGAGACCTGGTCTTCTTGTTTACCTGCATGTGACTTATAAAGCCTGTTATTTATTATACACCACCTATTGTAGCAAGTCTACTCTACATACATTTACTGTTTATTTGAGACCTCCACAAAAACAGTCATTTCAAAATCATGTTTCAGATTCTCACCCACACACCCAACGACCAAATCAGCAGGAATGAAGCAAATCGAAAACAGCAAAATGCCCATTAAAATGACTTGTGAGGCTCTCATGCATTTAATAGGATCCAGATAGCAGCAGGAGCTGTGGCTTTCTACAAACCGTGAGCCATGCAAGAAACCGCAACATGTTCCTGCAGCACATGCATTCGTTTTCCTGACACGCTGTTTTAGCAAATGAGGGCATGAGGTTTGGAATAATTGACAATTATGTGTTAGAGTGGCTGTATTAGAGCGGAGCCCAGACAGACAGCGTGGGGATAAAGGCCATGCTCGACTGCAACAGCACAGAAATTGATATCACAGGAGGTATTCCTGGAAAAACCACAGAATGAAAACGCAGGAGAGACATGAGGGAGAAACAAGTAAATCCAGCTGGAGATATTTCTCACACTGAACACAATGACAGTCACCCCTGCACTGTCTTCTGTGTAAAATTAATGTACAAACAACATTTTTTGACACTGTGGCTTTTTCCAGTTTAGCTAATTCCCCATAAATGACATCAAGCTGACAGGCTTTACTGTATGTCTGACAGATGATGTTTGGTTAGGCCACTTTGGCTGGATTTCAGCCTCGTCTACATCCTGAAACAGGCTGTGTCACTCTGTGCTTCATTACTCTCTGTGTGACTGTGTGTGGCTGTTCCCTCATTCTGCTCTTCCTGAATGAGGTCATAGCCAAAAAAGAAACATTCATCACCATTTAAAGAAAGAAAAATCCAGATGGTTGAACCTAACACACACACACAAACACACACGCAGGAAAATACTGGAAGCGGCTACAAAGAAAGTGTGTGTGTGTGTGTGTGTGTGTAACTAATGAAGCTAAATATGTTAGCAGAGCAAAAGAAGGACATTTCCAGCTAACATCATGTTTTTAATGTTATATATCAATATATATATCTATATATCTATACATTAAAAACATTATTTTTGAGTTGGTAGTGGAACGTTATGAAACATTACAAAATAAAAGAATGATTAAACAATGTTTTTTTTAACCAAGCAATAACGTTGGGAAGGGTCTAAAGATCTGGACATTTTGATCATTCTCATAACGTTCAAAATAAGGTTTTAACGTTTATGTAACTTAGATAAATGTTCTTACGACCCAACATTGTTAGTTGGGTTAATCTGCTTCTACAGTGTCTGTGTGTTCATTCTGAACATGTGAATGATAAATCATACTGCCTGTTCTCTCACAGCTGTCTCTGATAGTGAAGGTGATCCCCAGTCCAGACTGGTTTGTGGGGGTGGACAGTCTAAACCTGTGTGAGGGTGGCCAGTGGAAACAGGAAGTGACCTTTGACCTGCACCCTTTTGATGCTGGCACAGACAGTGGCTTCACTTTCTCCTCGCCCAACTTTCCTACAACACCTCCAGAGAATATCACCATGGTGACATTTCTTTCAAATCATTCCACTGCTTCTGAAAACTCATTATGTAGTGACGACAATACATACACTGCTGGACTGTGTTGCTTAAATACAGCCAAAGATTACAGAATGAACAGTTCATCTTTAAACAGTAACATGCTGTGAGGGAGGGGCTCTGTACAGTGCTGTGAGGTATTTGACAGCCCTCGCGCATGTGCGATACCCGCAGCGATCTGAGAAACTTGATTATAAGCAGAATTGATGTCAGGTTTAATAGTTGGTCGAAAATATATTGTATAATTGTGATCTTAGATGGTGTACATTTTACGCAGCACGCAAAGCAGAACTAGAAATCTTTATTAATTATTGTATAGTAATTATTATATAAGAATTAATATCTAATAATAATTTCAAAGAGCTTTAGATAACACTACTGTTGTTGTATTTGCATACAGATCACCTCTCAGAGACCAAACCATCCTGCAAATTCCTTTTATTACCCTCGTCTCACAGAACTCCCGCCCCTGGCCACCATCTGGCTGAGGCGACAGGCCCGCTCACCTGTCCGTCAACAGAACCGAGTGTCCAATCACATTTTGCCCGACGCAACCAAACCTCAGAGATTCTCAGGTAAGTCACCGCGCAAGTAACCTGCAGTGGTGGTAGAGGCAAAATCACGGATTGCAGCTTTAGGGCATTTTAAATATGGGGACACACCTCAAAGGTCCCTGAGACCTACTTTGTTTACTGTTGCATAAATCTTATTTGAAACAGGAGAGTTTGTTTATTTGGCTGGAAATTTACAAGAATTAGCATTTTCTCTTTGCCCAGATGTTTTGGTTTATCACAGTCATGTGTGTGGTTTAACGTGTTGCACCGCGTTATTTTTTTATTGGTTCGACGTAAAATTACCATTCTGAACTTGATGAGAACTCTAATGCGCACCGCATGCAGTAAACACTTTTTATTTGCTTCCACAAAACACTAAAATGCATGTTGTTCCTAACTAACGCGCTGGCCTTCAGTTTTCCACATGTTTAGAGGCTTTAGCATTTAAATTTCCATGACATTTCACTAGACTCACGTGTTAAATTCAGACCGTAACTCTTTAAGTTGTAATCTTGGGCCTACTGTAAAACACACGTCTTTCATTATTTTGGAAACCTGACTGTCAGTCTTACAGGCTAAGCACATTAGTGGCCTTTTTTATTAGCCATGCATAAACATGCACATAAACAAACACATTCAATTGCTTCCAAACACGTTTGGCTAGCAATGCTAATCGCTGATTCATGTCTTGCAGAAACGCCGCTGGACTGCGAGGTGTCGATGTGGTCATCCTGGGGTCTGTGTTCCGGGCCGTGCTCTCGCGGCGGCCTGCGTCATCGCACCCGCTACATCCTGCTAAAACCGGCCAATAGTGGCACGGCGTGTCCCGAGCTGGAGGAGCAGGAGGAGTGCACGCCGCACAACTGCCTCACGTTTCAGTAAAACCGATGTTGCACCAAAATTCAACTCCCTTTGATATTCTGACTCCCCTGCTTCTGATTGCCTCATACTCTGCAGCTAACTGATCCTTATGAGTAAAGCCCGCCCCATACTTTAATCCTAATCCTCACCATAGCAGGGAGAAACAGGGGAGTCGTAATCTCGCGGTGAGTCAGATTTTGATACGACGCCAGTCACGCCATCTGGCACAGACACTTCAATGCTGTCCGAGAGGTTCACTGGGTTTAGCCTCGTGCCAATACTGAGTCACTGCAGCAGAATGCGAGAGAGGCGCCTGAGTGGACTTCCAGCAAACTCCATCGCCTTCCTCTCTCACTGGAGAGGAACGACTCGTATTCTGTTAATAGAGACTTTGATTTTGGGTGCTGTATTCACAGTAATCTCAGTGTATCTTTAATAATGGTACAGTATTTTGCTAATATAGATTTGCAGAACAGACTTCTAGTTGCCCAACCACTGTTAATTCTCTCCTAAACATCAGCACAACTCGTTTTAATTTACCTAGTTACGTTTCTGAGGGATTTGGCAAATGGCATTAGTAGGCTGTAACAGTCAACTAGTAACCCATTAGCAGTCTATTAAAGTAACTGATAATACAGATGACCTATATGTCAGATCTATATGTCTAACACTATATGTCAGATCTATATGTCTACACTATATGTCAGATCTATGTCTTAGACACTATATGTCAGATTTTGAGTCACACAGGTCTGATTGTATTAGCGGACAGATTTGCTGTATTAAAAGAGCTGAAGATCGTGTCTGACATCTAATACAGTTCAATGCAGTTTAATATGACTTTATGAGAAAGTGCACAAAAACAGATTCACTGCCATCACTCATTAACCACATAAGGGACTGTTATGATGTTGTATATATGTTGTATTTTATGTTCTTCCTATTAAAATATAGAATAATCTCTCAAATTGCAGTTTTAGTAACACTTTATAATAACTTTCATGAATAATATTAACAAGCACTTCTGCATTATACAACTTACTGAGACAGTAGTTAGAAATATTGTGAAACTGATTCATATTTATACTTCATGTCAGCAGCTGATCTGAAAAGCATTAGGTCTATATAATCATGTTTGGTAATACAATAATAATACAATATACTCTGTTCACAGCTGATGAGAGCAAACAGAAATCACATATATAATGCTTATTTAGCATATCGTGGTTATAATGTATTTCAAACGTATTCATACAGTCTCTGTTTAACTTCTCTTTTGAAATATTTGTTCAGGTCGTAAAATGTGGTAATATTATATTGTTGCAGGCTATTATCTGCAAGCGAAAACATGTTGAAAACAGGGATAGCGTTTTAAATTGTCGCCATCTTGTGGAGAAAACTGATTTTACCGTGTCCAATAATACTTATTGTGACTTTACAGTACTTACACTATAAAACTTTTAGCTATTATTAATGTTTAATTCAAATGTAATAAAAATAGGGCAGGGGACATAAATACGCATATAAAGGCATGTTAACCAAAAGTAAACAATTTGATGAACGCATAACGAAGTGTTTTCTTCATTTAAGCTGCTGGTTGAATCAGATTAAACCACATGCCGTCAAAACTTCTAATTTACTTCTATCTGACAAAAGCGCGTATACAGACGTAAAACATATACAGTGTGATTTAGAAGAAGAACTACATCAAATGAATGGATTTGTCTGCCTCCAGCTGCAGCAGCACACAGACCTCCGGAGACGCTCGGTGACTGCGAGGGTCATCCAGCGGCCAGCGGGGGGCGCTGCTCTGTTTCTCGGGCACTCGGTGACGCGCAGTCCCGCAGCAGTACGAGGGGCGCGTTTGGTTATCGCACGGTTAAATGGCGGATGAGGGTACGAGCTGTAATAACGAACAATAACGCTCCGCATCCCTGATCAATCTTTTCCTAATCGGCTTGCTTTGCCGATGCAAATCCCGCAGGCAGAGGGTGCGCTCGGTCATATGCGTCTGTAACGAGCCGTGAATTCGGTAGAAGCACGACTGATCGCGGGTTTCAGCGGAGGAAGTCGCTTCCGTCTCTTCATGCTGCTGGTGATATGGGGGACTCGCTCGGTCTGATCGGGAAGCGGCTGCTGCTGCTGCTCAATGACGGCGGCTCCGCAGCGGCGGCGGCGGGTGGTGAGGTGGAGCGGGCGGCCTGGCTCCGCGGAACCGTGCGGGCGGTCAGTGTGATCGGGCTGGCGAGCCCCGGGGTGGAGGTGAGAGCCAAACAACAACAACAACACACCGTCAAACAGAGCAAACTCAGCTCATGCGCACACAACCTGATGCATGCAGCTGTTTATTAGTGTCAGATAATGAGATGTGTGTTTGTGTTGTGTCTGAATTCGGGTCAAGATGTTTAACTAGATAGTAAATGTGATCCGTGCTAGTTAGCTTAATAGCTAGCTGCAGAAAGAAGCTAGCCCTGCTACCTAGACAGTATTTTGCAGTGTGATATTTAGATGTTTTTACAAAATGCTTTTTTTATAACATTTTGAGACATATTCTCAATATATTGAGAATAAATCACAGCAGTTAAAGACTGCAGATGAATAAGATGTTGATATGCAGATGAATACACATAGACACGATTTAGTTTAATGTCAGACTGTCTATGAGGGAATAATAGAGGTTTTAAAATGTGTTGCTCTTCAGCAGAATGCAACATAAAATAAGTGCCTAATAAAATTGTGTAGAACGTACAGTTGTATGCAAGAACAAGTATATAATGTTTTAAAAACGTTATTGCAGTGTTGAGAAGTCAGTAATATACTGTTACCGAACAGTAAAATACTGTTTACCAAAAGATGGTAAATTTTGAGAAACATTTTAATTACGCTTGTTTGAATCATGATCACAGTAATTCTGGGTTCACTTGACAGCTTGCATTTGTTATGCATTGATGTTTATTTGCAACAGGTCCTTGATTTACATCCAAACGTTGTAACAGTGTTTTCTAATAGAGAATGAGAGTGTGTGTTTTGTAAAGCTGCTGGGCTCTTCTCTTCACTGTAGGTGTTTCTGGAGTTTGAGGACAGCCCGTGGCGGCAGCGCTCCTGGGTTCATGTGTACGGGGATGAAGTGCGAGCTGTTCTGATGGAGAGTGCCATCGTCTGGGCCAACTGCAGTGAGCCTTCCCTCTCTGCTGCTGCTGGACCAGCCACTACACAGCGGCCAGCTCTGGTCAGTACACGTGCAGTGAACATTTTTCATTCAGTTGCTGTCTACATAGTGAAACATCAGTGGCTGAAGTTCAGAAATTAGTCTAAGACCAAACCAAGTATTGCTTTTGATCTTGTAGATGCTTGTAATGAGGATGACTTAAATGGCACAACTTACCACACTCCCTCTTACTGATTCATGCTTTCCTGAATGTATGTTTTCCTATGGCTCAATTTTCAGATGTTCAAACCACTGGTTGATCGTGTGGGTTTGGGATCTCTGGTTCCTGTCGAGTTCTTTGGATCTAGAACGTTGGCGTTTCTCCCCGGTGGCAGTTCACTGCACACGTTTGAGGTTTGTGCCCATCACGCGATCATCAGAGTCTTTGCACGGTTAGAATATGTAGATCCATAAACGTCTTCGCAGCTGCAGCTGCTTCAATCAGCGTGTTATCTTATCTTCAGGCTGAGAAGGATTGCAGACACGCTCTGCTGCAGGAGCAGCCAGCACTTCAAGCTGCCGTCAGCAGCTGGCACAGAGACTCAGAGTTACAGGAGATCCTGCGGAAAGGTCAGTTCTGTCCCACTATTAATACACTCAGTAAGTCCATGACAGGGCTGTAAGATACATCGCAATTATTGAAATATCGCAAAAGTGCATATCGCATTAGTTTGCAATAACGATGTAAATACAGTATTGTCAAGATTGTAGGCCATGGCAGGTTTTTTGGAATGTGTTTATATTGTGTTTTTCTGTTTTTCATAATGTGAAATGTGTGTGTTGGTTATATAATGTGCAGTTTTTAAATACGTTTAATACAATTTAAAAAGATTTTACAAAATACATTATCGTATTGAGCATTGCTTATCGCATTATTTAGCAAGTTATCGCAAGTATTGTGCAGCCCAAGTCCATCAAAAATTTACTCGTGCAACTAAAGTCAGTGAAAATATATTCTGACTAATCTTCAACATAAACTCTTCTTTCATCTGTTGGGCAGGATCGTTCACTATTCAGGGTCGGCGGGTGCAGGTGTACCAGCCGGAGTTTGAGGAACCCTGGGCTCTTGGACTCGTATCTCAGCATGATCCTGTTTCACATATCATGGAGATTACCATGGAGCAGGTCTGTGTGAAAGCAACGTTCAGTGCTGATAATGGTTGTGTTGTAAGATGTGTTTTCAGTGCTGTGTGGGGTTCACATTCATTAGTGTTATGTTGTGTGAATCATGATGTTTCTGGTTTGTTTTTTACAGGGTGAGGAGACTCAGGTGGTTGATCCTCGGGTTATTCATGTCATGCTTGCGGTGGAAAGGTTAGATGAGGTATGACCAAACCTCAGATAATGATGGTTTTTGGAGTATAACTGATTCTCCAGGTGGTGCTGTAACTCTGACTGCACGATATTGAAGAAAATTGTGATGTGCCATAAATCACAAAATAAAGTGATATGCGTTACAGTAGCTTTAGGTGCATAAAATCTGGTTCAGTCTGACGTGATGTTCATCTTTTACAGAGTCCAGATCGACGCAGGAAGGAGGGTGATGGAGGGAAAGGCGAGGGCAGTCGGCGACGGCGAACAGCATCTGAAGGAGATGAAGACGTCACTCTTAAACGTTTCAAAGGAGCTGCAGATGGAGTCTCTGACAGCCAGGACAGAAATGGTTCCAACAGGGATGCTGATGCCATGGTAACACGTGTAGAGACGCTGGCGGTAGTGAAGGGAAAAGACGGAGGGGGTGGAGTAGATGGGAGGGGGGCGAGCACCTGGACTCCAGTAGCTTTGCCAAATCAACGTTCCTCTAATGACAGCAATTCCCCTCAGCAGGAACACATAAGAACTGCAGGTTTGGTCAAGGAGAACGGCAACAATCAAGACAGGATTGTGTCTTCAGTATCGACTGGGCTTCCTGCTTCCACTCCAACACCTCCTCCATTGAAGCCGGCCCCTTCTCCCTTCTCGAATTCTTTTCCGTCTTTGGGTCAAATGCCCAGCTTGGTGCCCGGGGCTCCTGCGCCTAAATCGTCCCCTACACTCCCAGCACCCGAGAGGGAGGATGGTGTTCTTTCAGGGTATCCTAAGACAGCTGCGCTGGTGTCTCCCGGTCCTGTGACCATCTCCTCACCTTCCCAAGACAATGCGTCAAGCGTGGCTCTTTCTGTTGCTGTGGACACGAGCCAGAAACCCAAACTGTGGGCATCAACTGCCGAGGTCTGATATCATAACATCACTGAACTGTTTCTATCCTACAGCAGTTTCTTCAAAAGTGAATTTTGTGTACCGTTACATTAATTTGTTTTAATTACTTGTATTTCAGACACCCAAGACCCCTTTTGGTAAACATTCAGCTGAGGGAGTGTCTGGAGACGTCCCTGAACAGACAAATGGCTCCTCTCAGGAGGACAAGCCTTTCGGTTTTCCGTTTGCAGCCGCAAAAGAGCCGCTGAGGCGTGATTCGGATCCCTCACAGAACCTGTTCTTCCAGTGCATGTCTCAAAACCAGAACATCACTCCAGGCCAGTCAAAAGCCTTCACGTCCTTGTCCGAGTGCCTGAGCAAGGAGCCGTCTAGCCCGTTTAAGTCTAATGCACCCTCTGAGGGCTTCAAAATGGAAGTCGTGGCCTCTGCTTCTGCTGGACTGTTTGGTTCAGCACCTGCTGGCGGCCTGTCGTCAGTGAAGGAACAGTCCAAAGTGCCTGAGAACAAGCCTGCAGGCAATGGAATTCTTTTGAGTAAACCTTTCGGAGGGGTGGGGGAGGCACACGGTAACCTCCCAGCGGCCTTTCCCACAGCTGTAAGTGTAAGCCAAGCTGCAGGTTCTGCAGAAGCCCTGAGGCCCTCTTTGGGTTTAGGAACCAGCGGAACCGGTACTGGCAGTAGTGGGATTAAAAATGTTAATAGTTCTAGCCTGGTCAAAGGTTTTGGTTTGCTTGCTGACAGCAAGGGTTCAGAAACTCACGAAAACCTGTTCCTACAGGCCTCAAAAGAGACCAACCCGTTTCTGGCGTATGGTGCAGCTGTTTCACACAGTCCGTTCGGTGCATTGTCAGCTTCAAAGGCATCATCTACACCGTCCACATCTGTTGTTCCGCCTTCGGGCAGCACCAGCCTGCATAGTCAAAATCGTCCCGGTAATGATACCAAACAAAATTTATTTACCATGACAGAACCCCCAAAGGGCATCTTAACACCCCAGTCTGCTCCTTGCTCTTCTGTGAACACTCCTGTGTCTTTCACATTGGCAGCCCAGGATGGGCAACAGACATCCAAACCACACAAAGAGGGTTCAGATGTTGGCACGTTGACCCATGATGGTGCTGAAGGTGTTCCTATGACCTTTGAACAGACGTCACCTAAGTTCCCCCTGGAGGAACGTGGCCAGTCCTCCAGAAGAGACTCCGAGTCCAGTAGCAACAGCGACTTGTCTGACCTGAGTGAAACTGAGGACAACTTGGGGCAAGGCCAGAAGCCTGGAGTTCAGTCAACACCAGAGGATAAGAGTAAGAGCCAGCCTGCAGCCAAGAGTCGGCCACGGAGCAAACCATTTAAAGGTAATGTGCTAGACATACACCAGAGTCACTGTAAACAGAAGATAGTTATTAAGTGAGGACTTGACAGATCAGTGTTCAATCTCCTTATCTTACCCTGATCACAGCTTTAAGTTTATAATAATGATTTATAATTTGAGCTGTCGGCTCTGATTTCCCTGGAAATGTCAGTTTGACTTGATTTGACTTGAGCATACGTAAAGACAAGTAAAATAACCTGCAATTTTACGTTTTAAACAGAGGTGGCAGTAGAGAGGCAAAGCTTTAAGTCGCTTTACTCTGTGCAGTGTTGAGTGTTGCACTTAACCCATTCGAAGTGACCGGAGTGCAGTGTCTTGTTAATCTGTAGTCTTTGGTTCTGCATGCTCAATAACAATACAACTAATAAATGCACACAATGGAATTATGCAAATACAGGATGTCTGGTTTGTTATATTTGTTGTAGTATTTATTCTGATGTATTTTAATGTCAGTGCTTTGTTTGGATAGATTAGACGGTATTTACAGAGTCTGATCTGGGTGTGTATGTGTGTGCTGTATGCAGAGGGACAGTCTGTGTTGAAGGATCAGAGTAAAGTTCGGCGACTGAAGCAGTCCGGCGAGTCATTTCTGCAGGACGGTTCCTGCATTAACGTGGCGCCGCACCTGCACAAATGTCGCGAGTGTCGCCTCGAGCGCTACAGGAAATCCCGCGAGCAGGACTTTGATGACGACGATCCCAACGTGGCCTGTCGATTCTTCCACTTCCGCAGGTTAAATGAGATGTTTTAAACAAACTATTGTATGACTAGTGTTAGTTATTGGTTATTTTTTCCTGTGTCGTGTATCAGCTTGTAACATTTTTAACGTTCGGACAGACTGGCGTTTACCAAGAATGGAGTTCTTCGTGTTGATGGTTTCCTGAGCCCGCAGCAGAGCGACAGCATGGCGATGGGGCTGTGGCTGCCCTCCACCGCAGCGCAGAACGGACTGGACCTGGACACGTCCAAATACATTCTGGCCAATGTGGGGGACCAGTTTTGCCAGCTGGTGATGTCAGAGAAAGAGGCCATGATGATGGTGGAGCCCCATCGTGAGTGACTGTGTTCTGTTTATAGTTTCAGTCATTGAAATATTTCATTTTAAAAGTTAAAACTATATTGTTGCAACCACAACAAACTTGATGTTATTGTTCAATAAAATATTGCAACGCTGGGTGACTTTGATATGGCAAGACCTGCGGCGAGGGGCGTATTAAAGGTTATTGTGTTGTTTTTTTATTCTGGTTTTGCAACATAAAGGAAAATCAACACTGGTTCTGTAATTTATTGAACAATATCCCAGTAATTCTGCTGCTAAACTGCTTTTGCTTTTTTCCCCAAATCCTGCCATATCTCATGCTCCTGATTTTGGAGAGGGCACTTGTAGGGTTTGAGTAGAAGGTTTTAAACTGGTTTTGAGTCTGATTACACTCTGTGTGATTCTGTAGAGAAAGTGGCGTGGAAGCGAGCCGTCAGAGGCGTCCGAGAAATGTGTGATGTGTGCGAGACGACCCTCTTCAACATCCACTGGGTGTGTCGAAAATGTGGCTTTGGTGTTTGTCTCGACTGTTATCGGCTGCGCAAGAACAGACCGCCTGAAGGTAAATGCAACACACATCTATCTCCCACAGGTGAGAAATAAAATGGCTGTTTTCTGTAAAATACTGTTTTCTCAGTAGACATCAGCCCTGATGAGGACGTGTTCTCCTGGCTCAAGTGTGCTAAAGGACAGCCGCACGAACCACAAAACCTCATGCCAACTCAAATCATACCTGGCACAGGTTAGCACATTTATTCCTGTTACAAAATACGAAGACCAACAAACAGGAACTAGAGCGATGAGGTCATAAACATTGTGTTTGTTTTTCTGCCCTTATTTCCTGTTAGCCCTGTACAGCATAGGTGACATGGTCCACGCAGCCAGAGGAAAATGGGGCATCAAAGCTAACTGCCCCTGTACTAGTCGACATAACAAACCATTGGTGCGACTGAATGTGCCGAACGGCCTCTCACAGGTAAGCTGTCAGCTGTCGGCTGTCTCCAAAAAAATTTAAACTTCAAAACCAGAATTTTCTTCTTAACACTTCTAAAATGTTGAAGCATTATGTTTGGTTTGTTTTTCCCTGTCACACATGCTTATGTTCTTGGTTTGATGCAGTCGAGTGCAGCTAACAGTACGGGAAACGGGGCCCCTCCCACTTCGGTCACGCCTCGTCCTAATGGAGAACCTGTGGTGATTAAACCGGAACCCGCAGAAGAAGGAAGCAGCACTGACACAACACCCAGCACTAGTGTCACAAACAGCAGCATAGCTGCTCCAGCTGCGCAGACAGCAGGCACAAAGGACAGCAAAGGCAGTTCCTCAGCTCTTCACTGGCTGTCTGATCTGGCCACACAAAAAGAGCCTAAAGGTGAGAGTGATTTCAGACTTATGCCATGAATGAATTGCAGCTTTCAGTGGTTATTAAACTAAAGCACTCTTAACACTGTGTATGTTGTTGCAAGTGCACGTTACAGACACAAGGTGCTCTCTTTTGATGAAGTAACTGTTGTTTTATCTCAGAGTCTCTGCGCTCTGTGATGGGACGAGCCCCGTTCGGTCTGGACTCCTTGAGCAATCTCTCCAAACCCTCAGGGTCAGGCCCCAAACTCTTTAACAGTCTGTTGCTGGGCTCCACCCCTTCCCAGCCAAAACCAGAGGGCACCAGTCTCCGAGATCTGCTTAATTCTGGTTCCGGGAAGCTTCCTCAAATTCCGACAGAGGGCGGAGTCCCCTTCCCTCCAGTTTTCTCCACTGTAAGTGTAGGTCACAACGCTTTAATATGAAACTGATGTAGCTTTTAACATCAGTCCGTTGCATTTAATGTTTTGGTGTATTTTACGCCTTTGTGAGTTAACAAGAGTTGCTCTGCAGGGTGATAAAATGAAAGGAGGGCTTCCTAACTTCCTGGATCACATCATCGCATCTGTGGTGGAGACAAAGAAGGCAGAGGGTCGGCGTACGTCAGGGTCGGCAGAAGGCGGAGATTCGGCGGGTGTTGCGCGCAGGGAGGGGGTGATGGGTCTGAGTGTTTTGGACCCTCACACTTCTCACTCCTGGCTGTGTGACGGACGCCTGCTCTGCCTGCAGGACCCCAGCAACACTAACAACTGGAAGATCTTCAGAGAATGCTGGAAACAAGGACAGGTGAGCAGTGATGGTAAATCTTTGGACAGTTCTGGAGACGATGTCCTGGAGTCTCGGAGTGCAGGACAGAGTCTTGCAGATTAGTTGAATCTGCACACCAGTGAAAATAAAAATCTTCTGTAAATAATAAAAGGAACAGAACCGTGTGCGTGTGTCTTTTATGTTTATACCTTAATATTTTTTTGATTCTACACCCATTTAAGATCATTTGGTTGTTTTGTTGTTTCGTCTCTCATTGTGTGATTATTAGTAATTAAGTTCATAAGGATTGTTTGGTGCTAACGAGTTTTTCCTCTCGTTTAGCCGGTGCTAGTCTCGGGCATACACAGAAAGCTGAAGAATAACTTGTGGAAGCCCGAGTCCTTCAGTAGAGAGTTTGGAGATCAGGATGTGGACCTTGTGAACTGCAGGAACTGTTCTATCATCTCTGATGTGAAGGTCCGAGACTTCTGGGATGGCTTCCAGGTCATTTCCAGTGAGTATCTCCAGACTCTTTCATTGGTTTATCACCTCCCATTACACTTCAAACTTTGGAGGAACTGGAAATGTAACCAGGTATTATTTATTCCTCTTTATTACGTAGAGCGGCTGCAGGGTGCAGATGGTCAGCCCATGGTACTGAAACTGAAAGACTGGCCACCTGGAGAGGATTTCAGAGACATGATGCCCAGTCGGTAAGTCTGATAATGTGATTTTTAAGTCTGATAAAGTGTGATGTGATTTGATGACAGTTGTAGATTGTCTTAGACAGTTGATCTTATGTCATCTTCTATTGTCATCTGCAGGTTTGATGACCTCATGGACAATCTTCCTCTGCCAGAGTACACGAAACGAGATGGCCGCCTGAACTTGGCCTCTCGTCTTCCAAACTTCTTCGTTCGTCCAGATCTCGGTCCTAAAATGTACAATGCTTACGGTAAAGGATCTCCATTTAATGTCCTGCCAGGACTCTTTTAATTAGATGTTTTATTGATATTTAAGTCTTTCTTTGTCTCTTTCAGGGCTGATTTCCACAGAAGACAGGAAGGTCGGCACCACTAACCTGCATCTGGATGTTTCTGATGCAGTTAATGTCATGGTGTATGTTGGAGTTCCAGAGGAAAATGTCGAGCATGAAAACGGTGAGCTTTTGACTTCTGTGCGTGTGTCTTTTGAACAGGGATATTTAATGACTGTTTCTGTAGAGCCACAGCCCTGCAGAATAATGTTTCAGATCTGCTCTTGGGCTGGTTGCACACTATATGATTTTTAATACTCCTTCAGACTGTATGAACATGATTGTAGCTATAAATCCACAATTTGCAGGATCTCAGTTGTCGTTAATGTCAGACTGTAGAAGACTCAATAAAACACGTACAGCATATTAAACTAGCGATCAAAGACTCCAGATTTTGATCATGACCAGAGTCGTACAGTGTGCATTCAGCTTTACACAGCTGATCTGGTAGATTGTGATCAGCTGATTCAGGTTGGAGCTGAATTCTCAAGTATGGAGTCTCTACAGAAACAGAACTGGAAGAACTTTATTAAAATTAAAATTTCTGTACTTAACATTTATACTCTGAGGTTCATCAGGTATATGAAAGCAAGAACAATTTTGTCTACTGTTTACTTTCAGCAAAAACTTTTGCTTAAGCTGTTGTGTACTTGTGTCTATGCGTCTATGCTTATGTTTAGTTAAAGAAAGCAAAGCTGTGAGCAATGGAAGTTCAGTTCATTCAGTTACAGTGTTTTTTTGTCTGCTGTTTTTTTTTTTCAAATGTTTATTCAAACACATTAAGTCTGTAACTATCTGGTTTTAAATTTGGTTTCTGTTCTCTAAATGTGGAATCAGTGGAGACCGATCTGTTCATATGTATAGTTCACTCATTGCACACTGTAGCTTGTGAGAGACCTCCAGTATCTGAGCACGTGAGCAGATCACAGATCAGGTCAGGGTCTTCACAATGCTCTGTGCTCGTGCGGTCTTCTGACTTTTGATTGTGGCACCATTTCTCGTTCACAGAGGGAGAACTCGCTGGATTCAAAGGTCTGTGAATTTTTTTAATTTGTCTCACTTCTCAGACATGTTCCTCCCACTTCTCAGACATGCTCCTCCCACTTCTCGGGCATGCCCCTCCCACTTCTCAGACATGCTCCTCCCACTTCTCCTGTTCTCTCTTGTTATCTA
The DNA here is from genome assembly GCA_036877575.1 of Botia almorhae. Classification (NCBI taxonomy): domain Eukaryota; kingdom Metazoa; phylum Chordata; class Actinopteri; order Cypriniformes; family Botiidae; genus Botia; species Botia almorhae. Next base: position 52,263 of record JAZGTJ010000752.1, on the reverse strand, counting down.
CTCCCATTGCTGTAATCCATCTCTTACTAGCTCACATGTAGGGCTACATAATCAGAATCATGACGACAGCTGTGAAGAAGAAGCGCTGATTACATCACACTTGCGTCTGTTCTGATTGCATCAACATTTGTAACTTCAGAGCATGAAAGCGATAACAGATCACAGGGGGTTAAGATTAGTCTATATTAACAGCGCAGATGTTTTATGCTAGTGTGGGCAGCTGGGTAAGTGGACGGCTTTGTTGATGTACTGCAGAAGTGTCCACACGAGCAGGCAGTGATTCAGCTGGACTGCTGTGCTAATTAAACTCATGATGCAGTACTGACACAACACTGAACTGAGATGGATGCTTTCAGAGTCTCACAGGTCCAGAGTTCAGGCTGAATTTGAGCAGTTCTGACAATGTGTAGTTACTGAGTTTGTGTAAGTGTGCCGAAGTCTTACAGTCATGTGAAACCTGCAGTGATATCTTAAATTATTATAACAGAATGTGAGGATTCTAGTATTGTCACATTGATTTACCATTTGAATAAAACTGCAATACAGCAACGTCTTGTTTTGGATGTATAGCCAACATGTGTTGTGTAAAACATGGAATTCAGTTGCTCCATACAAATAAAACAGGACCTTAAGAGTCCTGTAAAATAGGGAAAGTAAATCATATTTTTTAGGAAACAAATATATCCATCATTTCTTCTTAAATGTTTACAAATACATTTTTGTTGTCATTTGTCACCTTTTGTTCCAGAACTCTGTGCTGTAAGCACTTTCATTTATACAGTGAATGATGTGTGAGGATTCTGGAGCGGTTTTGTTTTGATATTTTGATTTAGGTCTTATTGTAATCTGGAGTTAGACCTGAACCTTTCTCCTTTTTCCCTTTTCAACCTTTATGCTCTGTTTTCTTAATTAGTAGTTATTAAATCTTCAGCTTTAAAATATATTGCTGTAATTTAATATTTACTAACATGTTTGAGAATGTAGATGTAAATAATTGAGGATCTCACAGTCAGTATCAGTAACTGCTGCAGTACAGTGTGTCTGAAGGTAATGAATAAAGTAGAGTGATCGTGTGTGTGTGCTGACCTGTCTGTTATTACTGCAGAGGTCATGCAGACCATAGAAGAAGGTGATGTTGATGATATGACCAAGAGAAGAGTCTATGAAGCCAAGGAGAAACCTGGAGCTCTCTGGCACATCTACGCCGCCAAAGATGCAGAGAAAATTCGTGAACTCTTGCGCAAGGTGAGAAACCAGAGCATCATGTATTGATTAATATTGACCACTATTATTAATATATTGATTAATATTGACCACTATTATTAATATATTGATTAATATTGACCACTATTAATATTAATATTATTGACATTGACCACTGAAACAACATACTACAAATTTAGCTTAATCAGTTTTGTTTCAAATGATCTGCGAACACACGGATGTTTTTTGCATGCCAGGCCAGTGGTTGCCAATGTCACCAGATAGACTGAATATGAAATAGACATGAACATGAGGTCTTGGTTTTTAACAAATTCATGTTTGTGCAGTATATACACAGATGATACCGGTGTCATTTTCAAAAATGTGCAGCCACCCAAAACACCGTCATCAAGTAAACGAAAGGCCAAAACACAAAGTTTTTCTGTTTAAACGGTGTTGTGTAAATGTCCCATCAGACTAAAAGTTTGTTTTGTGTTTCCAAACGCAGGTTGGGGAGGAGCAAGGTCAGGAAAACCCTCCAGATCACGATGCTATCCATGACCAGAGCTGGTACCTGGACCAGACACTGCGTCACAGGTTGTACGAGGAGTATGGGGTCCAGGGCTGGTCCATTGTGCAGTTTCTGGGAGATGCAGTTTTCATCCCAGCTGGAGCGCCGCATCAGGTTTACAATTAGCTGCAGATCTGTGATCAGTTTTAAATCATACACCTAACACAAAAACACTCAATTCCTCAAATCGTGTTTTTTCTCAGGTGCACAACCTTTACAGCTGTATCAAGGTAGCGGAGGACTTTGTTTCCCCTGAACATGTGAAACACTGTTTCAGACTGACGCAGGAGTTCCGGCATCTGTCCACCACGCACACAAACCATGAAGATAAACTACAGGTATTTCCATTCCCTACAGTTCAGTTCAGGTGTTAAAGCAACAGCTCACCCCAAAATACAAACTGTCATTGTTAACTCGCCTTCATGTCATCCGCCTTCAATATGTTTGTTTGTTTATTTGAAACAAAAAGATGATTTGCATCTGCTTCAACTACTCAAATTACTACTTAATCACTTATAATACAAGAATAATCACTCAGAAATGGTTCTCTGTTTCCAGTCCTGCTTTAATGATGCTTTTATGGTTATTTTTGGAGCTGGACAGCATCTGTACCCTTTAAGTTTTATTGTGTGGAAATATTATACTGCATTATACATCTTTCAGAATGTTTTGTTTCTGGATAAACTTACTAATTAATTCTAGTAATAATAATTCATTATTAATAATTAACTAATGACTTGAATTTCTCATATTGTCTGGTAAACTACATGAACATGGACACTGAGCACTTTCTGGTTTAATATAAATTACCACTGTTTACAGGTGAAGAACATCATCTTTCATGCTGTCAAAGATGCCGTGGGGACGCTGAAGGCTCATGAGTCCAAGCTGGGCCGCTCTTAAGTGTGACCAGATTCCTGGAGAAATCACCGAGAGATTCAGTTCTGACTGAAGTGGGATGGATTTGGACAAGACCAGCGAGCTCACAATACAAGCTGTTTATAACTGAAGGTCTCTCGCTGTTTCTGTAGGATGAAGATGCTCCTTCATCAGTGTTACGAAGCCGTTGTTTAGTTTCCTGATCTTTTCTGTATTTAAAGTCTGTTAGCGTTTAAAAGTTTGTTGGACTGTTCCGAGAGCTGATGATCTAAGCTGACCGGCATCTTGTAAAAGATCTTCAGCGAGGTTTCTTCATGACTTCTGTGAAAACATGAGCACTGGGTTGTATGAGAGTGTTGTTTTGTGCTCCTCAATGAAGGAGGGCGTTCAGTTGACTGGAGGATAAACAGACATCAAATGAATGAAAAGATTCCCACCACCTCTCCCAGTAGAGGTGGACAAGAGCACAGAAGGGAACTAGACCAAAGTTTTGTATTTTAGTTTCTTTTTTTTAAACATTGCTCTTGATTTTTGGAATAAGCTGTTAGGTAATATTTCTCTGACAACAAGCGTTAGACCGGCTTTGAGGAATGAATATGGAAAAATCAACAGTTCCAGTTCTGCAGAACTACTGTCATAAATATGAACCAATATATATTGATTTTAGCTGTGTGTATTACTTTTTTGCCCCAAAATAAAGGTTTACACAAAAGGACTTAGCCCTGTTTTTTGTTTTGTTTTGTGAAACAACAGTTTCTTAACTATCAGCTTGTTTGTTTAATTTTATAGGACATTTTGTGATTCATGGATGACACTGTAATAAACTAAAGCTTTTGAAATGTTGATCATGTTGACCATTATTTGTTCTGCTAACTTTGTTAATGTTCAGTTTTCATGTTTCTTTCTAAAATCATTCAGTTCTTAAATATGCCCATTTTCTGTCAGTATATAACATGGGATGTTATGTTTGAATGACGGATTATATTTAAAATGTGTCTTACATGGTTTATTTGTGGTTTATTTTTACTAACTCGGATTCACATGGCGACCCTCCTGTGACGTCACAATGACGTCGCTTACGGCTCTGAGCGCTGATTTGCTGTTTCTTCGTTGTTGGCGTCATCGAAGGCGTTGTAACGTCATCGTTGGTAGGCTTTATAAAGCACTACATTCTGTAGTGTGTTCTTGTGTTTGTAAAAAGGCACAATAACATACAACAGTTGTAATGGGACAGCAAAGCTCTCACAATAAAGTTGTGCAGGTACAAGACAGTGAAGTCATTTATAAAAACATAAAATATGTGGTAACATTTCACTGACGTTATAAAAGCGGAACAAAATAGCAGAGAGATTTAATTTAAATATTGTAATTTTTACCGGTTTCTAACACTTTTGTCATAACAAAAGTAACAATAACTATGTATCTACCATCATGTCAGAAGCGATGGCAGGTGTAAAGAGGACGCTGTCCCTTTAAGAGACGCGCGGTGACTGAGCGCATATGCGGCGCGGCTCTCCTTCATCCATCCGCTTCTTCTGTGCCGTCAGACGCTCCGGATCCTCAGCGATTCCTCCCGTCGTACAGCGTCAGTCGTGGGGTCGGAATGGAGGTGCTGAAATAAGGAGAACTCGAGATGGTGTCGTGGATCATTTCGCGGATGGTGGTGTGAGTAAATGCGCGTGCACGCGTTAGTGTTGCTGCGGATACGTGACGCTTTTGTAAATGCAAAATATTTCCTTAATCTTTCAATCAAACGCTTAAGCATTCACATTCAGAGGGAACGAAAGGTGTGCGGATCATTTAAACAAAAGCCTAAATGAAACCAGAGCAATGACCATACAGACGAGGGCTCGCCGTGTGTGTTGTGTGCCATTCTGATGTAATTAAAATGATGCAATTAATGTAATTAAAACCAAACATGATATACTAATGCAAATGTCAAATTGAGTTTGAAAACAACACGAATCAGCGCTTTTTAAACAGTCTAGCTGTAATCCATATGTTACAGCCGTCACATCATGGCTCTCTTGTATGCTGTTTTGTCTAATGACAAACTGGTCTTTTAAACAGGCTTGCTGACTGGTTTTCTGCAGTAAGGCCTATGTTCCCAGCTGTTTTTCCTGCTGGTAATGTTTATGTAATGGGAAGGAAGTCAGTCTGTGACATTTGAGTTCACATAGGCTCTGAAGAGAGATTTACACAGTCATGTGACTTTAATTCTTTAACACTCACACAAAATCTGTGAGGTTGCATTACTCACTTCTTAATGCACTGATTACTGTCAGTATTAAGGCCACGATCTGCATGCTGAGCACAAATGATCACAGGTTGATTCGTGGCAGGGCAGGTGGGGTGTTTGTTTTTGGGCCATCAGAAGCAAACATCAGACCATACTGCATGAATCATAAACTTTATTGTGGTTAGCTGGAATGGTCTTTGGTGTGGCTTTAACTGTGGTGAGCAGATGCATTATGGGAGTCGAGCTAGTTGAAATGGGGCTGAGAAGATTAGCCAGTGTTAGCTGGGATTTGATTTGCCACACACCAGACTGCCCTGCTCTCATGTTCTCATGCACATTTCCAAAGGTAAAGTAGATGTAGCACACGCACAGCTGTAGATTAAAGTACATTTATTGACCAGCTGCAGTGGTAGGTGGTCTGCTCATATCTGCCATTGCAGAATGTTTGGGATCTTGTCACATCAGCACTGAGGTGTGTGTGTTGAATCTTGTCTCTGTTTGTAGTTCCATCTTCATTCCCTCTGTTAGCATATCGTAAATGATTCACTTTTAATCGCTCGGAGATCCTGTTTGTCTTTAATAGAGTCACAAAACATGTTTGTGTTGGCAACCGGGCAACAGAAACAGTTTTGTGGTTTTGCTTTTCTCACAATAAGAGTTCTAAATGGTTAAATGTATTAAACGTTTTTCAATTTATTGTAAAAAAATAATGGCTTTAGTTTCTGTATTGATCGGATTTCTCTGGTCAAATCTTTTAATGAGCTGGAGAACTCTGCTTACCCATAATGCATTGCGGTGTTTCCTCGAGTGTGGTAATTGTGTGCTTCAGGTTAAGATTATGATGCAGGTGTAATAATAGATGATTTAATTAGTAAGTGGAATGGGATGAAGTGTGTTCTGGTCTTACAGTTCAGAATTAACTGATGCTCTTTCCTCTCTGCAGTCTGGCCTTCGGGACCCTCTATCCTGCCTATTCCTCTTACAAAGCTGTGAAGACGAAAAACGTCAAGGAGTATGTGAGTATTTCAGGACGGCTTCCATCAGCCCGTCGCAGCAGCCAGTAAATGATCAAGATTTCCAGTTGCTCACCTTTCTGGTTAAATTATTTAAACTTCTGGTATGGAGTATTTTGCGCAAGTAGATAATATATAACGCAGGGCTTTAACTGTAAATGTCAGGCTTTTATTTTTTAACAAAATATCAGTGCTTAATCTTTACAAAGTGCTTGTCAGGCATATTTTCATTTCAATGTTTTATTTCACATTTGTAGACTTTAATTTCCATTATAACCTTTAGGTTTTTGTTAAAGTCTCTTGGTTGGGTCTAACTAGTTGGACCACAAGTGTTGTGAGGTTTGTTGTTAATAAATGCATGTCTTGACCATTTAACAGTAACTTTAGTAGCAGGGTTGAATGTTTGTGCTTGTATTTTGGGAGACTGTGACTCCCTCTGCCACCCTGATGCAGGGTGAGCTCAGAACATCCAAAGCCTTCTGGTACTGGTTGCTATGGAAACCACAAAGGCAGTAATTAGCTCTCTCTAAACCTTTTTTAGCTTCTCTCTCATCTATAGGTACAAAGAATTACAAAATTAACTCTTTAAGAAACATTTTAGAAAACAACGTGATATTTTTGAACAGAGCAGGATTTGTGAGTACACGAACAGTATTGCTTTAGATGGGCATAGTAATAATTATTCAGTAATGGTTAGATAATCATTTTATTGTCTTATGGTATGGCAATCATGTCATGTTTCTGTAATACACCAGTCATGCGTAATGCACAAGAATATATTCAGTAATGCATGATGATGTCATGAGAGCTGTGTGTACATGACGTGTGTGTGTGTGTGTGTGTGTGTGTGCAGGTAAAATGGATGATGTACTGGATAGTGTTTGCGCTTTTTACAACAGCAGAGACGATCACAGATCTGTTCCTCTCCTGGTAAGTGAATTAAACTCTCTGTCTGTCTGTCTGCCTGTCTCTCTCTCTGTCCATCCATTCATCCAGTCAGACCATATTTTGTTGTTCTGTTTTCCCAGGTTTCCCTTTTATTTTGAGTTGAAAATTGCCTTCGTCGTCTGGCTGTTGTCCCCGTACACAAAGGGCTCCAGCGTGCTGTACCGCAAGTTTGTGCACCCCACGCTGTCCAATAAAGAGAAGGTACCGGTGAACACCCCTCTCTGTGTTTCTAATGAAACCGCCGGCAGAGTCATTGATCTGTGTTGTTTGATGTGTGCATGTGCGCTGCAGGAGATCGATGAGTACATAACGCAGGCTAAAGACCGCAGTTATGAGACCATGAAGCGCTTCGGGAGAAGAGGCCTCAACATCGCAGCCACTGCGGCAGTCACAGCTGCGACTAAGGTGCAAATACTGCGTTCAATGAAGCACTGTGTGCTCCATTTGAGCTCTGCTGTGTGTGTTTGTACGGCATAGCTTTGATTGAGATGCTGTTTGCAGGAGAGGAGCGAGGATAGTTTAGGGGCGGGGTCAGAGTTTTTTATGGTATATAATTTATAAGTTCTAAAGGTGTAAATGTGTTTGATAATGAGCAACAGAAATGCAGTCGTGTGTGTGTGTTCTGCAGGGTCAGGGTGTGTTATCAGAGAAACTGCGCAGCTTCAGCATGCAGGATCTGACTCTCATTCAGAATGAAGTTGAGCTGCAGCTGGACGGCGCAGACGACACGCCCACCGCAGCCACGCTGCCACGTGTGAAAACATCCACACGCACAGGTAACAACACACACATTCACACATATGTGAGAGTTCCTGTATGCTTTACATATTTTTATACAGAGCGAATCAAATTTTCCAAAGTTTTTCCCAGCAAACTTTTGCCATTTATTTTATGTTTGCTTTATGAGGATAAAGGATGTGTCCTCAGAAACCACATGTGCGAGTACACAGACACAAACACACACTTGTACTCAAATCCTTAACTGACCTATGCAGTGGTCTGTTAGGGTTTAGTACAGTGTGTGTGTGTGTGTGCTGACTCATTAAAAGTCATTCTGCAGGCAGCTATTGTCTCAACCTGATTTTAATGCTGATGTGGCAAGCATGTGATACAGCTGCCCACTGGGTTGTGGGGGCG
>JAZGTJ010000752.1:0-44268 GCA_036877575.1 Botia almorhae | reverse complement strand
TTGACCGTGACGTAATGAGTCGCTGAAGGTCGTGACCCCTATAGAAAGGATGACGGAAGATGATTGGCTGAGGGAATAAGAGAACATCAACAGGAAGAGATGATGATGTCACAGCAGTGATTGTGGTGGAATTCCACAGAGGTGATGATTATAATAATGAGATGAGTGGTGATTCTGTTAACCCACAGAACTTCATTCAATCACACAGTATCACAGCTACACTGAATGAACAAGCATTTGCTTATCTAAAGAAGTCTTTGTTCTTCAGCCTTTAAGGTCTTGAATGGATCTGGCAGACTTTAAATGCCAGAGAGAGAGAGCGAGGAACATTCCTCACAAAACTTCCTGCCTCCGACCCGAAACTTAAACCTGGCTGTTTATATATAACATAATAAGTATAACAGAGTAACTCTATTTAACTCTGTAAAATATAAATAAATGCTGCCAAAATGAGTAAAAGTGAAAGAAAACATGATGTGTCTTTTATTGTTGTTTTTTCTTAGTTCGTGCCACACCTATTCCTGCTGACAGCGAATCACAGCACAGCTCTCGCTCTGATGACCTATCAGATAGCAGGACTGAGCATTCAGACGAGGACGCAGTGGATAAAACCACCAAACGCACTCAGAGTGTCAGAGCTGCCAAGAAACCAGCAGCTGCCAAGACAGAGGTACTTTCTACAGCACACTGCTTCATCTGCTGTTTCTGACACTCGTCCTCTAGTTTCTCCTTCTTTCATACATCTAATGTTTTCTCCGTCACATGACTTTGTTGTGGTGTATCATTTATGGTCTTTTTTACAACAAAAAATTATATTTCAATTTTCTCCTGCAGTTGTCTAAAACATCAGCTTGTTTTTTGTATTTATATTTGCAAATTTCTGTACACACATTTTCTACACAAAAGCTTGCAGGAGTCTTTCTTTAATATTTGTGTAGTTTGTGTAGTTGCTGTATTATTATGCCAGTTAAAGTTTTATTTCTCTCTCTCTTTTTCTCCTGTTTTTTTTTCTCTTTTTGTACTCTTTTTGTATTTTTATACTCAGCAGACCACCAAGACAGTGAAGAAACAGCCAAAGAAGAAAACGGGCAACAGTAACTCTGAATCACAATAGATCACACTGATACGTCCTCTGAACTACACCTGCACACACTTCTCCATAGTAACAACATACAAGCAGTGCTTTTGCTTTAATAGATGCGTACTGACACATAAGATACATCGCCTGAGGCTGTTTTTCTATCTGGGTTCTCGTAGGCTTTAATATTGGTGGCCATCTCTGCAAAGCCGTCATACATGAGCACATTACCTTACAAACACAGTTCATGCCAAACTTCCCTGTTTTAAATTGCAGAGGCCAATTTCCTTATTTAGCATTTGGGACACACTATGAGATAAACATGGAATGGGAACAGAAAAATTAGGCTACAAAAGGACTTTAAACAGAAAATCAGTGTCTAGACAGAGTTCTGGAGTCGCTCAGAGCTGCGAGCAAAGTTCTGTCCTCAGTCTGGTTTATAATACATCAGTGGCTCACGGCTTGTTTTGAATAGTTATGCCTGAGGGGTTCAGATCTCAGCTGGGACTCGAGGCTCTTTTGTCAGGTGCTGGTGGTTGTCGGCTCAGAACATGAGTTCCTTTTGATGCTGTGATGCTAAATGTGAATAATGTGTTTTGAATTTAACACGTTAGAGGATTAACATGTAACATGATGTTTCCTCACTATGCATGTAGTGCGTTACGAATTCTAAACATAAAACAGATCTAACAGTAAATTATTGATCAGATATCTGATTGCGTGATGAAAACAGGAGTCACATGCTGGTCGGTTAAGGTTCTTGGTTTCTGATTCACGTGGGTTTGATCGTGCTCTTCTCAGTTTTTGCATTTAAGAGTTATTATTTGCACTTATTTGATGGGCTGTAGTTTTTTTGTCGTGGCTTGCAGATATAAATCATTATTGGACTCTTTATATTCCATGTTAATCTCTATAAACTCACTGCGGCTCTGGGCAGAGTCGGCTTGTGTAACGCAAACCTCTGGGTTGCCATGACATCCGCTGAGATGTTAAAGGTTGTAAATCTTTATTTAAAACCATCTTAAAGGTGCTTTTAGAATAGATGCTGGTCCAAAACAAATCAGTCCGACATTCTGAACTGTGGTCTGTTTTAAAAGTTATTTTTCTCTTTGTGTATATATTTTTTTCTTCACATTTTAATTGCAGTATTGCTTATTGGACCCTGTCTGGATGGTTAAACCCTAAATCCAGATGTGGGCAGATGTGTCTGCCAGCATAGCATGTTCAGAACTCGAAGCACCCATCTCGTGTCTTGGGTTTATTGATTTGTGCATGGTGTCGTGTCTAGCTTTGCTAGAGGTCGCTGCTGCACAAGAATGAATGATAGGTGGATAAGCAGCTGTTTTGAGGCTCCAGTCTTTATCAATCTGGTTATTAACTGGAAAATGTCTGCCTTACTCTGTTATGTTTCTTAAAGTTTACATTTAATTTGTGACTTGTGTAGGTTAGGATGCGCAGAGAGATAATAATTTCGTATGTGCATATTGGTGTGGTTTTAATTTTCAGAGGTTTGTCTGCTCTCTGCACTTTGTGTTTTGGAGAGGAAAGAGGTTTGTTTGGTCTTAAAAGAAAAAGACGCGAGGGACGTTGATTTTATGGTTTATTTTAACAGTAATAAAGGTGAACACACATCAGTTTTGCATTAGAAACACAAACGTGTAGTTTATGTCAAACAGACAGACGTCTCTGTATGATCGCGGTGTAACAGACAGATCTTTATAATCCTGATCAATGCTGATTGTAAATATTGTGACATTTATCTTATTCTCTCTTTTCTCTTAAAGAAAAACCTTGTATTTGAAGATTTGTCTTTTAATTAAATTCTGGTGTGATTGACGCACACCAGCTCACACAAGAATGACACTCTTGCTTTGTTTTATTCTGTTTTCACTCGCTCCCTTATTTGCATAATGAAAAGTGACAGTAATTTGTTTTGAATCGAACATTTTCAGTTTCTTTCTCGGTTTGTTTTTTGTTGGAAATTTGGCTTTTATGTCATATGCACATTTAAACAGTGAGCGAATAGTCAACATTACTATATCGTTTGTGCCAATTCTCAGTAAATATATTAAAAGAATGAAAAGAGATTGCTGCTAAGTGTGTACTAACTGAACTTAAATAATTATTCAATAAAAATGCAATTACAACAACCTTTATGGTTTATTTAATTCTTCAATATTTGTTTTTAATTGTATGTCTATTTTCACTGGTTCTTGGTTCAGGCTTTCAGGTCTGTTCACCTGCTGTATGTTTTAAACAGCCTCTTTATGTTGCAGTCGACTGATCTTTTCCTCCTTGATTAGACTCTCTCGAGACCAGTCTGGCTTTTGCTCTGTATGAATGCTAGTAATACAGTTAAACGGTACAAATATTATCTGAGTAATAGTTTAAAATATCTTTAACCTAGTCTGTCCTTTAGTCTTGTCCTGTAATATCAGACCAGCATTTTCACAGGCGGATTTCCAGCAGAAACAGCTTGTTTTTCTGAATGTTTTGAGTAATATTTTAAGTGATTCTGTGTCAAAAACCTGTAATCTCATTGAAATCGTGCTGTTGTGGTTTATATTTGCTGTTGACACGTCAAGTTGTGCTGCTCGTGAGTTGTGCATGTTAGAATCTTTCTGTTTCCTTATGTAGCAGTTCCACAGGAAGTAAATCGTTTTTTAATGGCATTACATTATTCTAATTTCTTTTGGATAGATATTCAGTGAACTGAGCAATTGTTTATGGCTGTTGTGATCTGGATGAGTTTTAATACAGTAAAATAAGGAATCATAGCTCAATACTTCCACTAGGTGGAGAAAGTAAATCCAGCAACCAGACACCCAGTTATCTTAACTAGTTAAAACCAGTTTAACTGTGAGAATGAACAATGAAGCTGAATGGAAGAGAAATAATAAATAAAACTTTTTGTCTGTCATGTTTCAAATGAAATGTTTTCCAGAGTCTGTCTCAGTTTAAACATCCGCTGTAGATTCTACAGTGTGTTCAGTGTAATGCACCTGTTTTCATAAAAGCCTCGTATATTTTAATATTATGTGGGCTGCAAACACATTATGATCTATCAGCTCGATTCAGTCTGTTTTCGTCTTCTAAGGCTTTTTCATGTCATGGCTGTGAAAGCTTTAAATGTCGTGACTTTTCAAAGCTTTTAAAGGCTAAACACAGACTCTCCTTTCTGTTAAACATTTACATTTATGCGTTTGGCAGACGCTTTTATCCAACGCGACTTACAGTACATTATACTATAAATTGTTTTTGAGTATGTGCAATCCCTGGGATCGAACCCATGACCTTGGCGTTGTTAACGCCATGCTCTAACCACTGAGCTACAGGAAAGCTGTGCCCGTTTTACTGCATTCCTGTGTTTGTGTGACCAATTAAGTGTATTACCCTCCTACAGTGCTGGTTATGTAAGACTCTACAGTAAATGAATCTCATTAGTTCTGCTGTGGTCCTGCTGTGCGTCTGTGTGTGTGTGTGTGTGTGTGTGTGTGTGTGTGTGTGTGTGTGTGTGTGTGTGTGTGCGGTTCCTGATGTGTGGGCTTTGAACTCCAGATCAGGGAACCCCCGAGTTTCCCAGAATCCATCTCTCGTCCTCCCTGATCTTCTCTTTCTTACAGGTTTGTCTTTGTTTCTCTTCTTACCTCTCATGGCAGCAGCATGAAGGGTTGTTAGCTGGCCCGCTCCTCTATCTCTATTTTCACTCTGTTTTCTTCCTTAGAGACTGTTGTCCACACCAACTGTTCTGACATCAGCAAGAGAAAAATCCTGTTATACAGCCTCAGCTGGGCTTGATGAAACTAAAGCAGTTATTGTAGGAAAAAGACACATTATTATCTCTTATTGCTCTTAAAAACAATCATGTGTATAAGATGCTCACAGTTGATATTCATGCAAAAGGTCAGAAAATATTTGGAGACAATAAGCGATAAACAATAGATACACTGTTTAAAATTAGACGTGACTTTTGGATACGGTGCATCTTGTCAAATGTAAGTTAAACACATATTTAATGTGATAAACTACACTTGTGGTTACTCTACAAGGACCCTGTGTGAACTTAACAAAATAAAAATTAACAATTAACAAATTGAAATGAGAAAATTAACAAATGTCAAGAAAAAATAAATTAAGTGCTGGAAAATGTCCAGAAACATTTGTTTACCATTGACACTTGATATCAAAAGCGATGACAGCCGTACATTCTAAGTGGGTCTAAGTCTTGAAATACTGATTTGTGCCACTATTATAAGCGCAATAAACAAAACATTGAACAGATTCGTGCCTGTTGATGTTCTTGTAGTTGTGAGGACCACCAGAGGGCCTCGTCTGATCAGGAGAGAGCAGAAGCTCTCGCGCTGCTCTCAGAATATAAGTTTTGAGATCATTTATTTGCCACCACATCAACTGTTTCTGTCTGACTGGGGTGAATATTTCTGCTTTCATAACACTGATTTAATCAAAATGAATTACAGTCAGTTTGACGGGTCTGAGATGATATAAGCAATGACAGTTTTATTTCACTCACCACACGTATGGAAATAAAAGTATGTAAAGTAACCTGCAATTTAATTGTCTCTTAATTTCAGCACTAAATTTCCAAACTGAATTTCAATTTATACTTATTAGTGTACACTGTTAGTGCACTGATTTGTGATTGGTCTTTTCAGTGAGAAATTTGCATTTTTATGTCTGAAAAAAAACAAGGTGTGCAGTGAGTTGATTTTTAACTTTTAAATCTTGGTAAAACTTCAAAGCATTTTGAGCCACTGTACACATCTGTACTGATACAAATGTTGTTCGTGGCAACATTTGTGTATTTTGTGTGTATTTTTATGTTGTTTAGCGCTGTGTACATTAAGCTTTATATTATTACGGAGCAGCTTATGGAAACAGTCTTTGTTCATGTCTCTGCTGATCATGTCTAATGTTGACACTTTCTCTCTCCTCCTCTCCTGTCGCTTTCTTTCCTCTTTCTTATTCTCCGGTAGTCATAGTAACGTGTGCTGTGATAATGGCAGGTGACACAGTGCAGCTAATTACTGACACGTAGTGCAGCACTAATTAAAGTGAACTCAGCTAATCATGGGGTCAAGTGGACTTGCTCTTTCATCCGACCCACCCACCCACCCACCCACCCATTCATCCATCCATTACCTCTAGACTAAACTTCTCCAGATTCCCCAGCCCCTCAAAGCCCCTCAATCTCTCTCTCTCTCTCTCTCTCTCTCTGTCTGTCTGTCTGTCTGTCTCTGTCTCTCTATCAGTTGGTGTACACACAGGGGTTTGAGCTTTTCTGCTCTTTAGGCTCTCTCAGCATGTGAGACAATCAGACAAATGAATCTCTACAAAGGTGAGGATCACTTTCTCTCATTTGGTTGCGGTTGGGACGTCTCTTGTGAGTACATTTTCAAATTTGTGATTTTACCTCTAACCCAACGCTTTTTTAGTTCTTTCAATCCTTCATTAATTTTGCTTAATCTTTTCTGACTCTCATTCTGACATGAATCAGAAGACGCACACACACACACACACACACACACATTCCCTCTTCTGCAGAATTGTTTTCACCTTTGACAAACGAGTGCAGATGAACATTACAGTTGTCCTGCAGAGGAGAGATGAATGGATAGAGTGTGGAGGAGTGAATGAGGTCAGAGCTTGTCAACAGGTTTACTGTTTGCTGATGTTTATCATGGAGGCCCTACTGAGGGACATCTGGTGTGCTGTCAGCATCTAACACACACACACACACACACACACACACTCATGTGTGCATACAAACACACTGAGGCATCAACAATGATAAAAGCCAGCGTTCGAGTCGTCTCAAACAGCCGTCGGTCTCCTCACACTGTGGACACTGAAGCTCTCCATGGTGCTGAAAACTGTTTCATGAGCACATCTCTAAAGAGAGAGAGAGAGACAGAAATTAGTGTTATATTTAAAACAGGTGTAACAGTACCGACCCCTTTAAACATGAGCGATGTACAGACTAAAATATATTGGCCAGCTGTGGATATTTATTGATTAAAACTATAAGAGTCGTACAAATGCATGACATTTACAAGACGTAACTCAGACGTAATTAAGAGACATTAGCATAATGAATTTCTGCATAAATCGTTAAAAAACTTTTACTCGTTAAACATTGTTTAAGGCAAAGACAAGCGTTAAATATTTCAACATTCTGTCAGTGTTATCAAGCATTACCCGTCGCTACTGTACGACTGATTTCTTTATTTCGGATGTTAAGAGTTTTCACTACCACAGACACATGCACGTGTCCCTCACTGAACTGCTGCTGTAGTGGGCGTGAAGCAGAATCCCCTGCTGGAGTCAGAACTGAACGATGAGTAAGAGAGCGTGTTGTTTTGGCAAAGAAAACAGTGTTTCAATTCATCGTTCGTCTCGCGTGCTTGTAAAATAATGAAGGTTTTGCCTGATAATGATGCTTGTTACTGTGTTAATTCAAAGTGTCATGCACTGCACACACACATGTGTATACAGACATGACAAAGCATTGTCTGTCTCCAGTGAGGGAATCACGCATGATGCACTTGCAAACATACACACACACATGCTGGAGGGGGTATGAATGACACAAGAGTGTTCTGACAGTCGCCTGGAAGATCTCACAGAGCAGCAGAGAGATCAGTGAAGAAAAAAACAATTTGTTTTCCCATTCTAGATTGATGAGCACACACACACACACACACACACACACACACTCACAGTGAGTCACCGTGGCTCAGTGAAGCCACAGTTTACTAAACTGACAGCAGCAGTTCTGTGGGAAAGCACAGGAACGAAGGAGGGGGTTATGCTCCAGAAATAAAAGAGAGAGCATGAGACAATGAGAAGTAAACATAGAAAAAC
Organism: Botia almorhae; assembly: GCA_036877575.1. Taxonomy (NCBI): domain Eukaryota; kingdom Metazoa; phylum Chordata; class Actinopteri; order Cypriniformes; family Botiidae; genus Botia; species Botia almorhae. Next base: position 36,308 of record JAZGTJ010000752.1, on the reverse strand, counting down.
AGACAGCAGGAGAGAGGAAAAGAAGTAGAAAAAAGTCTCTTTGGCATATTGTTGTGTGGGGTGTCGGTGTCACCAAAACACAGCATCAGTGTACGCCTCCTATCCAGTGATGTCACAATGGAGCTGTCTGGATCAACACCTGATAAATATACACATCTGAATCTGGGTAAACAGGGGGACCGTCATGCTCAGTTCCTCCACAACATCTTGCTCTCAGAACACAGAGGGATTTGGAGAGGCTAGGAGGAGTGTGAAACTGTTGTTCTAGTCTAGTCTCATTAAACTAAAGATGTCAGTTGTATGTTTGTGAACTAAATAGACAACATGACTAGGGGTCTGAACAGCTGCTGTGTGTGGAGGAGTGCTCAAAAGTGTGTTGGCCAAAGAGTTGACAGTGACAAAGCGAGGACGTGCGTGTGTGTGTGTTTACTTAACCAAGAGGTTTTCTTTCACGGTTCGAGTTTGGTTATATTGTTTATAACTAGCTGTGTATATAAACAGTAGAAGTCTATGAAATGTCCCCATTTAGATAATTAAACGCATGTGTGTGTGTGTGTCAGTGATACTGGGGAAGCCCTTTCCCCCCCCCACCTGCAGTAAGCACACAAGTCTTTTAACACCAGCGGTATTTTTCCTCCACGCGGAACTCGCCTCCGTCACTCTAAATAATGGAACCGGGCTCTCCTGTTATTACTTCATAAATATTACATCAATAAACCGACGCTAATGTTTTTCCCCCGGGTCATATTTTCCTAAATGACACGTGCATTTATTCTCTGTAGTCGACAGAACAATATGCCGTCTGATGAACAACGTGCACTGAATGTATAGATGTGACTTCTGTTTGTGCAGTAGATGTAAATCTGTGTGTTTATGATGAGAACTGCTAATACATTGTACTTGCATACTGTTAGTGGATATGTGCTATTAGTGTGTTTTTTATGTTTATAGGAAGGTTTGTTAAAAAAATGTTGCAGTTTAAACTCTGTCGACACTCATGCTGAAGGTTTACACCAGAAATAACGTTGTTTTTCAGTTACATTAAACGTTTGTATGGAAATGGATATAAAATGTTACACGTTCAAAGACTGGAGGAGTGTGGAATTCAGCTTTTAAGCTCACCTGTGCAGTTTACTTTCAGTGCTGCCTTCATGAATAATATTGTATTTGATATAAATAACAGGTTTATTCTCTGGTGTGTGTTGTTCTGTTGTGTATACATGATATCAGAATATCATGGTGTTTTATCTTGTGTTTGTTTGCTTTTTTTAATTGTGCTGCTGGTTGCCGTGGAGAGCCTGAAGGCTGTAACTCGTCCCACTCAGTGTTGTCATGGACGACGGTGCGACCGCGCTCTTGTGTTGTTTATACGCCTGTAATCTTCCACGACTCAGAACAGATCTGTAATGATGCTGTGTGACCTCAGAATCCTGTCGTCTTCTTGGAAAGTGTTGAAGTGATTCTGTGTGTTTTGAGCTGTAAATGAATGTGAGACTCAAACGCTTTGAGCTTTGCAGGCTTGATTTCACACGTTGAGAGATCCAGCGGGCATTAGTGAAAATCTTCTTCTGTGGTAGATTTGGTCTTTCGGGTTAACTACTGACATAGCTGAGCAATGGTTTGAAGTTAAAAACAGGGCAGGTGATCTTTTCCAGAAACGTTTTTGGTATCCAAGAAATAACCTTCAGAGTGGAGCAATTTATTTACTGCAGTTCTTTTGCTATATGTACCAACACAGGAAGAAGCGGGCACATGCTGTTTTTAAAATACATGAAAAGAAGGTTCAAAAGCAGCGACCTCTCATCGATGTGTGTGTGTCTGTGTTTCTGTCTGTATGTGTGTGTGTTTGTATGCCTGTGTTTCTGTCTGTATATGTTTGTGTCCCTGTTTGTGTCTGTGTTTGTATGTGTGTGTGTTTGTATGCCTGTGTGTCTGTCTGTGAGTGTGTGTTTCTGTGTGTAAGTGTGTTTCTGTGTGTGTGTGTGTGTCTGTATGTGTCTGTGTGTGTGTCTCTGCTGGCGCTCCTGGTGCAGCTGGGCTGAGGGGGCGGGTTGGGATGGCCGCTGTTGGCTGACGGAGGTTTCCATCTCTCCAGTCTACTGTCAGGAGAAAGTCCCCTGCACCTCCCAGTGCCACACAACCTCCACCTCCCAACAAAGCCTCTGTGCCTCCCGGGGTAAATACATAGTGCTGCATACACGTGTGCTTTACTGCATATATATTCATTTATATATTCATATCTCCACCACTTCCTGTTGCTTATAAACTGTCCTATCAAATAAAAGGTGAAAGGTCCTTAAATAAAAACACTTTATTTTACCTCATTCTTACACTTTGTTTTATCTGTGTAAGTTTTTATCTGATATAGAATATCGCTGCAGGTAAAAGATTCACAGAATACAGCAGCTGCAGAGAAAAATGTTTTGCTGGAGAGAGTGTAAAAAGCTCAAGTTAAATGCATGTATATAAATATATATAACACACACACACACACTCTTTAACCTCATGCTTTGAGTCTGCTGCTGTGTGGTGAAAATTATATTAACTGTAAATGGCAGGAGAGTTGATCTCTCTCTCTCTCTCGTTTTACCTGCACACTGTCTATATTAATATAAGGATTTTCGGCCACTCAGAGCAACTGCCAAGCTTTCCTCAGATCAGAAACACTAGTTTTTAGCATCATCTGGATCTTTTGAAACAAGCCAATGTATGTTCAGTGCAAGTATGTTTTATCATTCGACATGCAATAAACACACAAACAAGCTTAAAATGACCAAACTGCTTTCCGGCTGTCCAGGAGGTGGAGTACAGTACGAGTTCAGACATTTAAAACATGGAGAAATTTTAGCGGAAGATTTGAAGCTTCTCTTTAACACGCTAGAGTGTGACTCTGTGTTAACAACAGTGTTGGTGCACAGGGATGTTAATGATAATGTATGAAGGGTAAAAGGGGATAATACAGGTTAAGTGTTCCTCTGAGATGAAAGAGGAGAGAGAGAGCGAGACAGAAGCTCTCAGACAGCCGCCTCCTCCTCACCATTCTGACATCATCAGATATGTCCACACACACTCACAGCTCGGAGGCGGCAGCTATAAATAAGAGAATTCAAACCGCTTTCACTTCTGTAGCGTTACATTGTGTGTGAGTCTCTGACAACATCCTCAACACATTGTTAATTAACATGACACTGTTTATGTGCGTTATGTAGGTCAAACTAGATGTATATACGTTTGCATTACAGCTGTGAGTGAATTATTGCTCACACTGTACCTGTAACACAGAGACGTCTGGAGAGGCTCATAAGAGCTGTTCTTATTGAACCCCTGTCTGCATCACTCACTATTATACTCTCTCTCTCTCTCTCTCTCTCTTTCTCTCTCTCTCTCTCTCTCTCTCTCTCTCTTTCATCCCTCTCTCTTTAGCTTTGTGGCTCATTATGAAAGTTTTTGGTATTAATGGTATTAGTGATGATATCAGATGTTAATTTCATGATACCGTAAAATACTGTATACAGTGGTTGTATTACTGTATCCATTTACACACACCATATAGTATTATTTAATTATATATGTAGCATACCTGTGAATATGTTTAATATTTAGACAAAATTTGTAAAAAAAAAAGTCAGTATACAGTTATGATTGTGTTGCTAATTCCACGAACACATGTACTACAAATTTACCATAGTTATCACAGAAACTGTTACAGTAAGATCTCCTTCAACCGTATATAAGCAGATTTTAAATTTTTACTGGTTGCTAATACCAAGTTACCACATTTTTATTGCAATAAATTTACAGTTGTAACTGTGATATTGTGGCATAAACTGTGCTTACTACAGTAACTCTTTGTTAGAGGTAGTTTATTCATGTAGTCATTTAATATTTTGAGATCAGCTCTCTGGAACAAACTTCTCCAAAGTTTAATTGGATCAGATTTGGTGATTCTGTCAATACAAAATAAGATGTTTTCTCAGCTCTTGCTTCAGTCAGTGGTTATGAGTAAGATGTGCAGATTATTGCGACAGTGCGATGTTGATTAGCTGCAGTTGCTTCCCTTTTGCTCCTCATCTGTCTCTATGGCAACCGCTGCAGCCCGAACTCCTGCCGCCCGTCCACCCTCTCTCTCTCTCTCTCTCTTTCTCTCTCACGCCCGTGTTTGCATTCAAAGAGTTAAAACATCATGTCTGGTGGCCACAGCTGGAAGTGGATGGTGGGCTGTGTATCAGTTCAGTAGCTGAATACATGAAGTGTACTGAATAGTTTTACTCAGAAATGATTTTTTTATCATACAGAGGGCCTAATAAAGCATGTTGACACACTGCCGTATAAATGCCAGACAATAACTAAAACAATATAAAACCAAGAGCCTGCAGAACACAATTATTTACCCAGTGTGAGTGCCAGTGGTATTTAGTGCTGTTTTTAAGGCAGTATTTTAACTGAAGTGAATGTTTGTTTTGAAACGCTGTTCAGAGACACATGCACAAAGATAACTGCACATAAGGAGATCTGACTTAATTTATTCTGCCATCTAATGATGCAATATTCCAACAAGCATAACATGTAAAGTACATGAAGTTCATTTGCATGGTACTAAATTATTAGAATTCATATTTATCTTTTATTAAATTAAATATAAGTATATATAACCAGCATTCCTTTGGATGATTTTTTAATTATTTTTTTTCTCAAAGCAGAACAGTCTAAGTTTGCTTTGTATGTGTATGTGTACAAAAATGTTGCTTCATGATGCCATAGAAGAACCATTTTGCACTCTATGGTTCCATAAAGAACCTTTAACATCCGCAGAACTGTTTCAGAAAGGTTCTTTAGAATGTAAGAAGAAAGAATTGGTTCCTTTAGGAAATTTTGACTGAATGATTCTTTTGGCATAGCTGTGTGAAACCTTTTAACAACTTTCATTTTTAAAAGTGTGCGATGCATTATAGTGCTGCCTAGCTAGGGAACTTACTAAGATTGAATGATACTCTCCTGTGTGCTGGGGATTCCTCTGCGCATGACCCGGTAACAGAGTAAAGAAGCTGTGTGTGTGTGTGTGTGTGTGTGCGTGTGATTCCCCAGTGGTGACACTAGAATTAATAGCTCAGCTGCTTTCCAGGCTCAGCAATTACAGTTATTAAGTTTATAGCTAATTGACCCAGAGGGTTCGAGAGTGCAGCTGAGGAGGTTTGAGCAAACATCACACACTCCATAATGAGGGAATGCAGACGGATAAAAACAAAGGCTCAGTTAACATTTTTGCTTGTACAAACATTTCCTTAATGTTTCTATTAAATAACAAAAACAACTGCTATTTTGGATGTTTTTTAAGACTAACGTTATTTAAACATTCCGTATTGTTTTAAAAACGTTTTACAATTTTGTGTTATTATACAACATATCATACATATCATTATACAAAATAATTTTTATAACCATGCAATAATGTTAGCACAACAATGTTTTGAATGTTCCCAGAACTCTTAAATGAACATTTTTAAGGTTTTTGTTACTTTTGTTACTTGGAAAGAGACACACACATGCGCGCGTGCGCCACAGAGCGCAATGCAGCGCTGCTATATAATTATAAAGCACAATTAATTAAAGAAGAGGAGTATAATAGAATTCATATGAAACTGTGACTAATTATCATGTCTTTGATAAGTGTGTGTGTGCAAACGGAGCGAGTGAATGGAAGTGAGAGAAGGGGGCTCGGAGAGAAATCATGAAAAACAAATGCAGGAACATTAGAGACGAGACCAGGGTGACGAGGGGAGTTTTTAATGTTCCCCAACATGGCATCCCGAGATGAGGTTACACAGCTGAATTCAAAGCCTGTTTTCTTAATTACAGGGTTTAATAGGAAGAGGGTTGGGCTGAGAGACAGAGAGAGAGAGAGAGAGAGCAGAGGATTATGGGAGTTAGATGAGTTTTTGAAAGATACGTTTTGAAATATTTGCAGTGTTCATTGTTTTATTAATTCCGCTACTTATTTTTGGCATGTGACTAAAATGATATTTTGATGCAGCGTCACATGGCAGTAATATTAAGATATGTTTGTTTAAGTGTATCCTCTCATAGTCTTTGAACAGCTGTCTGGATGTTATGAAATAAACGTTGCTTTAACTACATCAGGTCTGAAATCTGAAGATGAGTTCTGAGTATGACGCAGACCTGCTTTATATTATACACAAACTTGACAGTGATGTGATTACAGCAATAACAGCCTCATTTTAAACCACTGTACATACACCTAAAGTTTGAAAAATAAACAGATCAGGATTAATTGCTCAACACTGTGTGGAGTTTACATTTATACATTTATCTGCATTTCTGGGCTCCTGGCTCAGTGTTGTTGTGTTTTGTGTCACACTCAAGCGTGACACAAAACACAGAGTTCAGAGTTCTTGGTGAAGACCTGTTGACATATTGAGCTGTTTTTCTTCTCTCACTGCCAGTCTCCTCCAGTCTCCTCCAGTCTCCTCCAGACTCCTCCAGTCCCCTCCAGACTCCTCCAGACTCCTCCAGTCTCCTCCAGTCTCCTCCAGTCTCTCGCTGCTGACCAGAGTAAAAATACTCAGCCCTTTTTCTCTGTTTCACAAACCAGCGTTCACACGTATACACGACTCTTTTGGGTTAGTTAGGAACATATGAGTGTGAATCTTATGACAGTATGTCAAGGTCACATTTCAACCCCCTAAAACACAGAAGATATTTTACACATATTACACATTTACATCTTTGTTTGACCTCAGTGATAAACGTGTGAAAATAGTCACATTGTTACATTTTTCTATTCTTAAAATGTGTTTTGTTTATGCTTCATTGTGGTTGATTTAGAGGTAAAATATGACCAAGACAAATTCTTTTTTATGACCAAGACAAAGTCTCAAGCCTCATGAGACATTTTCATCACCCATAAAAGCTTTTTTTGTTACTTGTTTGCACTCATTTGTACTCGTGCGTGAGACTCTCGTTTGTGTGATTATGATGCGCTGTCACCTGCTCTGGTGCGGCCGGGGGACGGGGTGCATCTGTGAGAAATACAAGATCATGCTCTGATTATATAGTGATGAAGATGCGCGGGAGGCTCATCTGAAATGCCTGTGCAAAATAAGAGAGATAGAGAGAGAGTGACAGAGAGAGAGAGTCAGTGGCAGAGCTGAATCTGACACTAATGAGCCTCCTTTCTGATGGTGCTGACAGCACAGAAGAAAGCTGAATCCCTCCACACCAGCGCTATACAACACCCGCTCCTAATTGGAGCAGTGTGTGTGTGTGTGTGTGTGTGTGTGTGCGCAGTTCAAAATCAGATTGGCTTTGTGTGGAACATGTTAATAACAATAATACAGTCTTGAGTGCGGCTGGTGCCAAAGTTGATTTCTTGATACACAATGCTGCATCTGAGGCCATTGTTCATGCCATCAAAACTCTCTCTCTCTCTCTCTCTTTCTCTGGACAGCAACAACATGAAAGATTTAAAACAACAGAGGATTATTGAACAGATTACAGCTTTGCTGTAGCTGACAGAGCATGGCAGCTGTAAAGACAATGACCTTTTCATACATATGAACTATTTGTGTATCATGTAAACAAACATACTGTACGTTTGACCTTAACAAAATCCTCCAAAATAGTTTTCCAAAACTCCAGAGAACAAACTATTGGCAATAAAAATCACCAGTTTTAATGTGTCTGAGTCAATAGTATTCCTTTGATAAATACAGCTGATTATAATGGAACGGGAGGCAGGTTGTGGTTTGCTGAAGGTGATTATTGGGTCTGACTCTCACACTTAAATTAATCTGAACTCAGTTACGTTTTCTTTTTTGTCCTTTTCATTTATCGTGTGGATTATGTAACAACAGCTGATGAGCATTCCAGTAAAAAAGCCCATGCAGATCTCTAGTGTTGAAAATGGAATCACGGCTGACTTGAAAAGACACACAATGCAAAATCATGTTAAGCTGAATTCGATGTGCATGACTTTAAATGCGACATTGCATCCTCTCTCTCTCTCTCTCTCTCTCTCTCTCTCTTTTGTCTCTCTCTTGTTTGTCTTTTCAACGTTAGTGAGCTGAAAATGTTTTCACATCACATATTCTCTTCATGTTTTTGAGGTTTAAAGACACATAATATGTAGATTTTCTCATTGTTTGTGTGTACTCACGTTGTTCTCCTGTGTGATGTTATTTCTTGAGTTTCTTGAGTCTCTCACTCCAAACTGCTTTTTTCTTTTAACGAAAGTCTTCATCCAAAATCTGTTTTACATAATTATGTAGTAGGTGATTTTGTATTGTGGTGAATTGTCTCTTTAAGTACATCAGATTTTCACAAACGACATGCAGATGTTTCTCTGTGTTCAATCAGGTGTTGAGTCAGGTGTTGAGTCAGGTGTTGAATCAGGTGTTGAGTCAGGTGTTGAGTCAGGTGTTGAGTCAGGTGTTCAGTCAAGTGTTGAATCAGGTGTTGAATCAGGTGTTCAGTCAGGTGTTGAATCAGGTGTTTAGTGAGGTGTTGAGTCAGGTGTTGAGTCAGGTGTTCAGTCAGGTGTTGAATCAGGTGTTGAGTCAGGTGTTCAGTCAGGTGTTCAGTCAGGTGTTCAGTCAGGTGTTGAATCAGGTGTTGAGTCAGGTGTTTAGTGAGGTGTTGAGTCAGGTGTTGAGTCAGGTGTTCAGTCAGGTGTTGAGTCAGGTGTTCAGTCAGGTGTTTAGTCAGGTGTTCAGTCAGGTGTTGAATCAGGTGTTGAATCAGGTGTTTAGTCAGGTGTTCAGTCAGGTGTTGAGTCAGGTGTTGAGTCAGGTGTTGAGTCAGGTGTTGAGTCAGGTGTTTAGTCAGGTGTTCAGTCAGGTGTTGAGTCAGGTGTTCAGTCAGGTGTTGAATCAGGTGTTTAGTCAGGTGTTCAGTCAGGTGTTGAATCAGGTGTTCAGTCAGGTGTTGAATCAGGTGTTTAGTCAGGTGTTCAGTCAGGTGTTAAGTCAGGTGTTGAGTCAGGTGTTGAGTCAGGTGTTTAGTCAGGTGTTCAGTCAGGTGTTGAGTCAGGTGTTGAGTCAGGTGTTGAATCAGGTGTTAAATCAGGTGTTGAATCAGGTGTTGAGTCAGGTGTTTAGTCAGGTGTTCAGTCAGGTGTTGAATCAGGTGTTGAGTCAGGTGTTGAGTCAGGTGTTCAGTCAGGTGTTGAGTCAGGTCTTGAATCAGGTGTTGAATCAGGTGTTGAATCAGGTGTTGAGTCAGGTGTTTAGTCAGGTGTTCAGTCAGGTGTTCAGTCAGGTGTTGAATCAGGTGTTGAGTCAGGTGTTCAGTCAGGTGTTGAATCAGGTGTTCAGTCAGGTGTTCAGTCAGGTGTTCAGTCAGGTGTTGAATCAGGTGTTGAGTCAGGTGTTTAGTCAGGTGTTCAGTCAGGTGTTGAATCAGGTGTTGAGTCAGGTGTTTAGCCAGGTGTTCTGTCAGGTGTTGAGTCAGGTCTCAGATCAGTGTGCTGATGTGATGACTGGTGGTCGCAGTCACTGCTGCTTAAATAATCGTTCAGAGGAGCAGCAGTCACTCAAGGTCACGGGTGCACAGGTCAACACCCACACCTCTGCTGTTAGCTCTGGAGAAAACACTGTTGATGGACAAACACGACCACAGAAGTGAGCTGAAGGTGACAGTGAGTCAGAAGCAGTTGTTGGAAACTATTTCTGAGAGCTCCTGAAATACGTTGGGTCATAACAGCACAAGCGTATGTATTAAACGCATCGAAAAATGATTTTGACCTCTGCTGAAAAGTGTGAGAATCTGTTTAATACACAAACAATAGTCTGAGAACTTCATACACTGGCTGTTTGTGTGAAAGACAAACAACTGTTGTGTACTGTACACATCTAAATGTTTTCCTAACGTGATTCATATTTTCCCTACTTCATGTTACCCGGCCATAATCTTGCTGTTTCCAGTTGTCTCTCTCTTCTACCAGATCCACTCACTGCTCATCTTGTTCTTGCTGTCAAAGAGTGATAACTAAAATGACTCATGCTATAGAAAAAATACAGAAGCGTAACGTGCTATTCAAATAGAAAGCTAAGTATGGAGCTGTTACATAAGCTGTCATTGCTCACTGTAGACAAATGAGCGAGGAGGTGAAGAGAACGATAGTGAGAGATGAGAGGAAGAGCAGAGGACAGCTGTTGAATGGTGTTGGGCAGCAGATTCCAGAGTTTTAAAGGAACAAAAATGAAAAATGAAACCCAAAAATTAAAATGATGCATTTATGCATCTCTCTCTTGTCTTCTGTGGAACAAATCTTTTTTTATGTTTTGGTCTCTTTTTTCCATATAATGGAAGTGTATGGGGACTTCTGTAACTCTTCAAAATTACAACATATTACTGTATTTCAAGCTTTCAGAAGGGCTACAATAGCTTTGTGTAACATTTTAATCGTCGTTTACTTACTGATTAAGTTTTTGAGTTCAGCTTATTGACCCTATCAGTAGTTAGTGAAACTTTTGACATGGTAATCACACAACTCATCTGCTTCCCAGAGACGACAGAGGTCAGATGATTTAAAAAATACGGCAAGTGACCTGGACCATTTTTTAGATACTTCTATAAGTGTCATTTTGGTTGCACCTTTTTTTAATGGTCCACTTGAGATATTCTGCTGTCTGTAAGTAATTCTGCTCTACATGTCAACTAACTCTCATTACAAACTGTTAGGGGTGGGGTTAGTACTATGAGTTTGGGTTAGTAGAATAAGTTAATAAACAAAGTTACTTACATTCAGCAGAATGTCTGTTGGGGGTGATCAAATTAAGATGTCAGCAAGATATTAAGCAGACCGTCTGATAACACTCAAAGTTCTAGAAGAAATTTCTTTTACTTTGTTACATTTAAATATGAAATAATTTGTCTTGTCGTGTGTGTGTGTGTGTGAGGCAAAACTGTTACGCTTTGTAGAGTTAATTCTCAAGCAGGGCTTTTAAATGACGCATAATGCTGATATAAGGACTCCGGCTGTACTCTTCATAAACAAGAAAAACAATAAAATTCATAAATGTTTCAGAGTAAGACAACAGAGGAGAAAGCTCCAGCTAACTATGTATGAATGTGAATATTAAGGCAATCGCTCTGATGTTCGAGAAGCAGATGGGGGGATGATTCATCACATTTAAGGAAAAACACAGAGAAGGACTCGTTGGGAGAAGGAGATGGAAGAGGATAAATGGAAGCATATTGTAAGTGTTTTTTCAATATTAACCTGACACTGTCGTAACACTCTTACAGTGACCTGATGTAAAATGTTATTACATCCGATCTGAATAAACAGAGTGTGAGAGTTCACCTGCCTCCATAACTTCTGCTGAGACTGTGTGTCTGCAGAGGGAATTATGGAAACATGCTGTGCTCCGTCTTTCCTGTGACTGTATTATGAAAGATTCATGACACTGGTGACAGTGTGAGCTGCTCTTTCAGGGCTTTTGTCCCGAGGCACACGAGAAGTTGCTCAACAATGCCAGTGGAACAAGTCTGTTACTGACAGAAACCAAAAGTGACACATTACGACTTACACAACAAACATTTACAATAGTGACATTATTTCTGTGCCTTTGATTTTATTTCTGCTTATATAATACTGACCTTTCCCTTAGTATCAGTCTTATAGGTGAAAATATATTTGAAGAAACATATTTTAGTTTCTTTATATTTTAATTGCTGTGACTGTGTCGTCGTTTTTTCTGTACGTTTCTTTTTTGCGGCACTTGTGCTTCAACCGTTTCTGTAACTGATTGTCTGGCTCTCTGTTATATTTTACACATAATAAGACACATTAGTATGCAGTGTGTTAGAGCCCTCCATCATGAGCAGAAAGATAAGTACACTAACCTTTATCTTTATGAAGTATTCTAATGTGAACTTGTAAAAATGATTTCTACACACCATGTGCTGCGGCATCTATTCTTCTCCATTATGTCTCCATTCGTCTCCAACATTTTCATGACATAAATACTTTTCGAAGGCCTGTATTTTTATATATCACCCGTCGTGAAACACGTTTCAAATCCGTCCTGCACCCCTCTGACACCCCACATTTACATCCAAATATACCAAACGTCACATTCAAAAGTGTAACAGAAATCTCTCTGTTGTTGTTGTCATGCTAATGTACTGCTAGTAAATAAAACAGATTGAGGACAAGCAGAAGCAGACGAGCGTGTGCATGCGTCTGCCCATGCAGATGTCTGCAGGCAAGACTCCAGGCAACAAGCCCCGTTTGGCACAATGCAGGAGAGGTTTGTGGAGTCTTTTGTTTCTCAATCAGTCACACCATCATGGTTGCACCTGAGAGAGCAGCCACCATCTCACCTTCTAATGTCTCTTTTAGCCTCTTCTGTTCAAAGTCTCGCTGTCTTTTCTTGAGATTTGAGGAATTTGACAACACAAGCAATTGTTATGTTTATTTGTTTACTTGTGAAATGAGAGCGTTAGCATGTTCATGTATTTTTATTGTCTTAAAACGCTACAGTAGACATGAATGCATTATAATCTCAGGCCTGTAACAGGAAATGTGATTGTTAATTGTATATTTCAAAAGCTCAATTGCTTTAATTCCCTGTAATTAATCAGTAACTGCAGCTGGAGAGCTTTTCAGAGCTTTGTTTAAGATGCACAGACCTTTCCAATACAGAAAAAAATGAATATTATTAAAAACCTGTATGAATATAGATGAGAGAGCAAGAGAGAGAAGCAGACCATAAAAGCTAATAAGACTTCTATATTTAGAAGTATTAAAGAGCTAAACCTGAAACTTTCCAATATGTGGTTCTTTTTATCATGTATGTGTTCATTTATGATGCAAATACAGGGTCTCTGACTGTGCAGGCCAGATTTGGTGTCTTGCTGATAATGTTATTGAGGCAATAAAATGAGCTAAGCTCTACATCTCACCAATCATCTTCCTCTTTAGCAGCATCTTCCTCTTCAGCATGGGGACGTGATAACCTGCTGTCCACCCTCCCTTGTGGAACACAACAGCTCGTACCTACAACTCCCTGCTGGATTGAAAGTTCCATCACTGTGGCAGATGTTGAGTAATTACTCATATAAACATGGCAGCAGTACAGCCCATCTGCCAAGAGGAGACACCTGAAGAAACAGAGCAGCTCGCTGCTGAGATGAAGTTCTGCGGTGAGACTTGTTGCTTTGATGAGCGTTGTGTCGTTTCCTCAGCGGTTGAGGCTTCATTTTAAATAGTTTCTTATTTCATTTCATCAGCATCAGCTTTATGGAAACTTCAGTGAGTTACCCTCACCCCTTTACATAATTACCCTTCATTTCTGGCACATTTCTGGGGTAAATTTACTGTATGTTGCTAAATGTATGTGTTTTGCTCAAATGCTTTCTGTCTGCTTGCCTTTGTGTAAAAATAAGTGTAGAAACTGTTTCTGCAGAAAATTTTAAAGTTGCAAAACATGGCTGTCATGACGCTAAGATAGTGTGGGTGGTTGCCAGGGTGTTGCCATGCAGTTTATGCATAGCGTTGCTAACTAGTTGCTAGGTTTTTTTGTGTGGTTGCTAGGGCATTGCTAGGTTGTTACAAAAAAGGCCACCTCTATGATATTTTGGTCTCTATATATGGCTCAGGACGTCCCTTTCAATGTGAAATAGTTTGTCAGATTTTTTGCTGACCTCTGAGCTCCAGCACTACACAGAAAAACTGCACATCTAAGATGTTTGTGTGTGTGTGTGTGTGTGTGTGTGGTCTCCAGGTTCCGCAGGGATCCCCATCCCATTAGTGTTCTAACAGGAGAATCCCTCCCACACAAAACAGCCGCTCAACTCTCAGCTAATCCAGCATCTCTCCCCTCTGTTCATCTCATCATCCAGTATGTTCTCCTCTCATTAACACCCACCAGCATCGTGTCCTTCAGGACAGGTTTTCAGGAATACTCATCTGTGCTCCTGTGAGTGACTGTGTGTGAGGATTTCATCACATACTCATCTTCATCATGTCAGCTCATGTTCTTACACTACAGCACGTCTGTTCTCTGTCTCTGGTTCTCACAAACGTCTCACAGATTTATATCATGCTGAGCACAAAAGCACAAGCTTCTGTAATCAAAGTCATAATCCGCAACACATTGAGGTCTTGTATTTTCATGTGATGAGACGCTGTATTAAGATGAATTATGAATTAAGCCTATAATCTGATTTTAATATCAAAACTTACCCTCCCCACCCTACTTAAAGAGCCCCTGCTAGCAGAGAAATGTTTTCAGAATGTTGGCTAACGTTCCATAAAGTTCTCTCAAAGTTATCAAAAACGTTACTACAGTAACATCAGCAGAATGTTTATAAATAATATATCAAAAACTTTATTCTTAAGTAGGTCATGGAACGTTTTAAAAATGTTACAGAAAAAATGTTTAAATAGCGTTATTCAAGCCTAGCAATACCGTTAAAAACTGTCTAAAAACTGGATGTTTTGAACTTTCCTAAAACGTTCAAAAAACATTTGTAAAGTTTTTTGTTATTTGATCGAAACATTAGGGAAACATTCTTACAACTTAAAATTGTTAGCTGGGACAGCACATCTAAAGTTAGTCATCCAGCGATCCATTACCAGCTGAAAAGTGACTCTACAATCGAAGCGGTTTGGCAACAAGGTTGTGTTGACATGAGAGATCCGTGTCTTTTAACATCCAGTGATTCATTATTTGTAGCTCAATTAGTACAATCTGCCGTCATTACAGGAAACGAGTCCCGGCGAATCAACTCCAGAGTTGTTGAGATGAAGTGGGTATGAAAATCAAGCAGCATGAAATGAGCAGCTATTTATACTGCAGCTCGATTGTGAGACAGGTTGAGAAGGTCAGGTGTGTTATGAACAGAGGTGTGAGGCCGGTGGTCTCGCACAGTCAGGGCGACTGAACACAGAACTTGTAGGAACAGCGAACAGACAGAAAAACCTCTTGTGTGTAATGATTGCTTATATTTTACACCTGTGTGAGGAGATGTGGAAGTGTTTTGTGATTGGGGAAGAGGTTTGTATTTTAAGATCCAATGATATTGATTAGTGCAGAGTAAACAGAGCTTAGAGACAAAGATACACTCCCACACTCTCACACTCTCACATTAACTAACACACACACATATTCTAAATGGGGACCTTCCAAAGTTATAAAGAAAACATTTTTTCAACTTCTAGGCAAAGAGTGACTAAAATATAGTTTATTATGAATTTTCTTTAGTCAAAACACGATTCCCAAAGTTACATTATTTCGTAGTATTTTAATCACAAAAAAATGACACGCCGCACCTTTAAGAATCTGATGACGTTGGCGCTTCATGAATCTCAGGTGTTTAAAAACAATCACTGCAATTAAACGAGAAGTTATTTTGCTACACAAACACTTTTATACCTGAATGACTCCCTCAATGACTCACACACACACACAAATGCTGAGAGGAAACAGTGAGGTAGATACACAAAACTGCCATCGAGAGATTCCTAAGAGTGTGTGATAGATGAAAAAGCAGAAAATGATGTACTGAGAGAAGAACCAACAAGACATTTGAAGAGGTTTTGAGAGTGTTGCTGACACACAACTAAGACAAAATCATCATGTATATGAATCATCAGCGTGTGTTTTCTGAGGAAACTAACTCATGACCCAGTCTTAGGAACTGTGGCACTGTGTCACAGAACACAAACAACGCAAGAATAATGTTTTTAAGATATATAATGTCATGTTAAAAAACGTTCTACTAACATTACTGCAAGAACTATAACTAATTAACTAGTTTATAGCCAAACTAAACTAAAAATAACTTTTTTTGAAACATTAGTCAATGTTTTGAGAGTGTTCTCTTTTAGCTGGGTCTGCTCTTATCTGGATGAAGCTGCTTAGTGGAGCAGATCTCACACCCCTTTTATCAGAGTCCAGCAGTGTTTTCTGTGTGTGTGTGTGTGTACCTCTGAAGACACAGGAGATAAAAGCACAGTTTATAAACAGTTGTTTTATACAGTATGTGCATGTGTCAACAGTTAGCATCAACTCACTGTGTTAGGTGGTGATGGTGATAAAACAATAAATACCAGCCAAACGATGAAATGTATCTGCTGTGAAGCTGCTGGGGATGAGAATGGCCTCCGTTATGTCAGCTAGACCGATTAGGTCTTGATTTTCAAAGCCTGGCGTTCGGTTCTCCAGGAGTCTCTTTGTGAGCTTGTTATTTGTTTCACACAGCGTTAAAATGAAACAGTTATACATTAGCTACAGGCTACAAACCATTAGCATAATTTCTCTTGAAATGGTTCTGAAATCGCTGAGGAATTGTGTGCCGCCCGGTCTTGTGTTCATACCGTCGGTGATGAAAGAAAAGGGAAATATGTGTGTGCAGCTAAAGGCTACTAATGAAATGAAAATGGTGATTTTTGGAACTGTGTTTATGACGGAATTGCACAAATAAGTTACTGCATGTACACACAGTAATTTCTTCACAGGATGCACACACACACACACGCACACACACACACACACAGCATGACTCTGATTCTCTTTGTTTAACACAATACACTTTTAAATACACTCTTAGATCGCACAGTGAATAATGGATGAGGTATTTCTGCTGTTGTCTAGTTGGACTAAATGCAACTTCCTCTTTTGTATTTTGGTTCACTTAGACAAGAGACACTGTTCTGCCACAGCATCTCCAGAACTGATCACAGAGTCTTCCCTCTCCTTCATCAGCGAGATGCTCAGAGCACATCTGAGGTGAAGGCCAGCATGCTTTAAAAAAGCTGAAATCTGTGGATTTATAATCTGAGGTTTAAAAAAGGGGGAAAAAATGAGTTATTGAACAAGTGATGACAGATCAGTGTTAAAAATTGTCTCCTTGTGTTATTCACAACTGCAAGTTTATAATAATGACTTATAATTTATCGGAGCTGTCAGGTCTAATTTTCCTGGAAATGTTAGTTTGACTTCATTTGACTTCAATATACATGAAGGAACGTGTGTATTGTAACCTGCAGTTTTATGTTTTAAACAGAGATGGCAGTGAGAGATGAAAGGTTTTTTTCTCTCTGGAAGAATTTAGTGTAGTGTATTAGTTTACAGAGGGGAATCATTTTAACAGTCGAATGTAGTCAGACCTTTGGTTAACAAAGGTCTTGTAAACACTTACTGTGGCAGAGAACCACATACATAAACAGGAAGAGATCGTGTGAGTGTAGCCTGCAGTAGATGACAGACGGAAATACACTGACCAGACACATGCATCGAACATTTATAAGGCGGCACACTGGATTTTACTTCCAGATGATGCTAAATTTATGATGGCAGCTATAAAATCAAACATCTTTGCTTTCAAGAAACTACAATAAAGAACTTCAACAAGTCTTTGACTAGCAGATGTGTCCACTGAAACTGGTGTAGATGTGTAAAATAATGTGCTGCTGCAGTCCTCACATCGTTCTGTCATGCCTCTATATTAAGGCTGAGCTGATCATTCTAGACAACAGCTCGAAACGAGCCAATGCAAAACGAAGGTTTTTTATTTCTTTTCTTCTTTCCACCCTGTTCTCATTATTTCTACAGAGTAGAACAACAGAAGACACACTCAGAAATGATAGATATGAGCGCAAAAACTTCTTGTCAGTTTTCATTCTTTCTGAACATCAAAGCAGACAGACATTATAATCCAATTAATGAAAAGGATGGAAGAGAAAAGACGATATTTGATTCATTAGAGAAAATCAAGTGTAATCACCAGAGAGCCGCTTCTAACTGATGCCACAGTTTCACAGATCTGACACAAAACGTACATTTGCTGTGATTCATTTGGGAACTTTTTGATAAGCGCCACTGAGAAGAAGATAACTGGTTCAAATGAAGATCTCGCTCGTCTTGACAGCGGTGTAGTCGATGACTCCATTGAGAAATGAAATATTGTTTTTCAGCCAACAATACAGATCAGTTTTAATTCTCTGTTAAATTAAACGACATTTTCATAACAAATGGCCACAAAGGAGATATTTTTATGTGCACCGCATGACTGCCAAAATGATCATTACTGTTAAGAAGCTTATTTTGCGTGAACAGAACTTTGTCTTCCTTATTTGCTTCCCAGCAAACAGCGAACGTTCTCAGAATGTTGGCTAACATTCTTTAAAAGTTATTTAAAAATTAGTTTTTTTACATATCATTTATATCAAAAATGTTGTTCTTAACTGGTTAGTGGAATGTTTAAAAATATTACTGAATAAAACAACATCACTATAACCAAGCAATAATGCTAATACAACATCTGTTTGAGCTCTAAGTGACTGTTATTCTGTTAACATTTATAATAGTCTTCAACAACTTTGGGCATCTGTGATTTTTCGTACTGGCTGTAATTTTATTATTTTAATGATCTTATTCCACTGGGGACACTCTGTGTCCTGAGGGAAAGTCGCGCTCCAGTGAGTCACTCTGATCTGTTATCAGACTGAAGCTGTTTGTGTGTTAAACTATAATGAGCGGCTCTCTGTGGACGTTGTCTTATCAGACCTCTTAAAGTGCCTTACAAAACAAATAAAAGTTCACTTAATACACCAGCATGAAAACACTCTGTCAGCATACACAGCTGTGTGATAATGTGCCATGAAGACAAATCCTGTACCAGAGGGAGGGCAACATGTGTTGTAATTTGACTTGCAGGTATTCATTTGCCTTTATTTGTTGATTCTGCTGTAGGTATAATAATTATGTGATAAAGCTACAATCTGTAACTTTTGTCTCTCTACCGCCATCTCTATTTGCAGATTACTTTATGTACTTTATGTTGAACTCAGATAAAGGCAAACTGACATTTCCCTGGAAATTGAACCCGACAGCTCAAGTTATAAATTATTATTATAAATATGTTATATATGTTGTGAATCAAGGTATGATAAAAAACAGTTTTTAACCTAGATTTGTTTTGTACTTGTTTAAAAACTGTTTATTTTTAAGCAAATAAACTTAAGGATTGCAGATTTATCACCATCACTGTCATCACCACTGTTATCACTGTCATCACCACTGTTATCACCATTGCGGTCATCACCACTGTTATCACTGTCATCACCACTGTTATCACCAGCTTCATATTTATTATCACCATCACTCCACTGTCATCACCACCATCAGTGTCTCGGCACACAGAGGAACTTGCGCAAAAACAATTGTTCAAAATCAGAGAGACAAAAATCATGTCCCCCAGCTGACTGAACCAATGCAGTGGCTGAGGACGACATCTCTGTGTGGGTACGAGCACGCTCGCTCTCTCTCCACTATTATCTGGATAAACATCTCCCCAGGCTGGACATCCTTCATGCTTCTCCTGCCACAATCAGGTTGCATGAGTGTCAAACCCCTTCGGCTCACAGCCATGCTAATGTCATTTCTTCTGCCCATCCTGTCCTCAGATAGCTCCGTGTGTTTGTATGCATGTGTGTGTTTGCCTTTAAATAACATGTCTTGTTTCTGATCATTAAATTATGAACCTCAGGGTCTCACCATCTCTTTCTGTAACGTTTCCAATAAGTAACAAACATTAATATTAATTTTAAGTTCTAAAAAAATTCAAAATATCAATTTTGAAACATTTTTTATTCTGTAACTTTTGTTTGAAAATGTTCCAATAACAACTCAATAATTAATAATGTTTTTCAATTTATAATGTATAACATTAAACACATACTATTGTTACTTCAAGAACATTTTCTATAACATTATAACAACTTTTAGAGAATGTTAGCCAACGTTATTAGAATATTCCCTGTTACACTGGCTGTGTCATATCACAGAGATGTGTGTGTGGGGGATAAATTCTCGCTCACTTGCTGCCGTGCTGGGCTGTCACTTCAGATCACTCACCAGCTTCTCCTGTGAGTTCATGTGCAGCCAGCAACCTGACACGAAGAGCAACATCTGCAGCTGATGAGATGAAGTCAATCTGCTGGAGAACACAAGAACATGGGCTCTGTTTCCTTCAAACAGCAGGAGCTCAGAGATGAGGTATGGATTAAGAAACACGATATATACCCCCAAACCTACACACTGATGTAATGAATCTATAATGTACAGTAGCATCTCAACATACAGTATACTGCAACCATGAAGAACATATGTATTAAAAATGTTTCCGGTATATTAATGTCTGTCCCATGTTATCACATTACAAGCCTTAATATGATTTATTTCAAGTTATTACACATGAAATCTTGAGCTGTACAATGTTCAGTCTTCTGCTGAATCAGCGAGAGGCACATGTCTTCCTCAAGCGCTGCATTTGTGTTCAGACATCAGGAAAAGTGTTCCGAGTTTCCATTCCTGCAGTCGCTCTGTTTGTCCAAACCGAGAACCCTGCATGAAAAACAGCAGTGGGTGAATTATTTCAGGCGAGCTGGAAGCTTTGAGGAGCGGAAGAAAAATGGGGCTCGTTGAGCTGGTGTTTGGTGGAATGTGATGTGACTGATGATCTGTTTAGTGCATTCTGACACGAGTCAATATCACACTACCCGTTTCCAGACTGTCAAGTAGCTACCTCTGGGTCTCCACGGCAACTAAGCGTTAAGGCAAGGAGATGGGCTTTAGTTAGTCAGTCCCTCAGGACAAAAGATCCACACAAGAAACGTCTTCATTCTGCCTTTGTGACTATATTAGCTTCTATATATGACCATATACAGGCGTAAGTGTGCTATAAAATAAAAACATAATAAAAATAATGTAACGCAATAAAAATACAGTTTATATAATGTAATAATAAGGTCCCAGATACTTATAGTATTATTTTGTTAATTAAAGGTAAAGTGTGCAATTTCTGCGCCAGAAGCGTATAACTCATTTCATGCGAATAATCCGACAGCACCACAGAGTTTACAAATTCAAACAGGAAGTGTCACTAGTAAAGGGGTAAGTGAGAAAGCCGGTTAACTAAGTAAAGCTCGATGTTTGTAATAATAATAATAATAGTTTATGAAAGCGGCATCACCTGAAACAAAACTTGAGAAGGTCATGTTCGCTGAATATGCTGTTGCTACGGTTACTAACATACTCTGAAAGTTCTTCTGGTTTTGAAAGCCACACGTTCATAGCCGATTCTAGGTTAACTTACCCAGTTTAGTTTCTGGGAAAGGAAAGCATGGATAATACTGTTGTGTATTAATTTAACTGTAAGCACACAAGCACTCTGAAACATGATCTGTCTATACAAGCCTCAAAATTCCAGAAACTGGATCCTATACACCACACCGGCATTCTCAGAGGTGCATCTACAACCAAACACAGAAATACAGCAGAACAGTGACTCAAACTCAAATAAGCTTCAGATAAATGAGTCATGGTCATATTGCTCATTTCATCTCACTCAGTTCAATTTCGTTTTGGGACAAAAACTCCTCATTATAATATGTCTTCTTACCAATAGGGGGTGCTGTTTGTGCTAACACAAGGCACTTTGCAGGACAGATGGCTTGTCATGTAGGTTGTCTAAACCAGGAACCTTGCCAGATCATTGATGCCAGCACACAACTTCTATAACCTCATAAAAACACTTACAAACTATCAGCAGAGATGCCTGAGAGCAAGCAGTCACCATCAGAGCATTCATCATAATCACTGGTGGAGTACAGCAGGAACATATCTGCACAGCTTTTAAAGCTGACGTCAGACAAACAAATGATTACATAGACAGACAGACAGACAGACAGATAGATAGACGCATGGGTGGATGGATGGATGGATAAACAGACAAAAACAGACAGGGTGAGTAGACGGACGGATGGACAGACAGACAGACAGACAGACAGACATAAACAGATAGGTTGGACAGACAGGAAAGTTTGTTCATGGTAAAGTCTCTATTCAGCATTTTGAAAGTGGCTCACTGTCACACTTAGCCCACACACTCTCACTATCACAGTACTGTAGGTGATCAATACATGTACTAAGAGTTTCCCCGGGTGGGTGTGTTTTACCACAATCTCCCTCCACACGGCTGGACTGACAGCCACAGGTACAGAAGATTAGCTGTTCACTGTGGGCGTCATCCGGATTGTTTGTATACACAGAAGCACAATACACAGCGCTTTGTTTCTGGTGTGAAACTTTAGTGGACAGTGACTCACGAGTGCCCTTTCCAGAAAGATTCTGAAGGTGGGATTCTGAAACACGCAGTGTCAACACGCAACTTTACACGAATAGCTACTGCACACAAACTAAATTTGCCTGTTGATTTATTTTAAAAACACGTCGTTTTGGTGTGTATTGTACAGATGATATGATGAATGGTGACTACAGAGCGCTCAAGTCCACAGCGTTCAGTCATTCATCTGAACTGTCAGATGAATCACAGGACATAAATCTCTTCAGCACAAAAGCCCCGTTTGTATCAAGCAGATGAATTATTGACAGCACAGCCGTTGTTTTATTCTCTTTCAGTTTGCTGCTCTAGTGCTCCGTGTTTTTAATACGAACAAAGTGGAGGAGCTCAGACTTTCTGAGTTTCTGTCCACATTTGTGGAAAACAGTGTAAATGAACAGGCATTTAGCAAAACCTATCGAATCAATAAAGAGGAGTTCTAAAAGGCCATGAGCTGTTGACGTGCTGTTCTGAATTTCATTCTAGCAGCTAAAGTTCCTGTGAGCTTTTCTAAAGCGTCTGAGAAACATCAGTAGTAAAATATATAAGAAGCACCTTGACTTTTTACCTTGTGGGTGTGTTTAGGAAGAAAATGTATTCTGACAGATAGAAAACATACCATCAGCTTTCTCTAAAAAACTCAGTGCTGTCACAGGTTGGTTCAAAACACACTGCTTACATTTTTCCTACTTTAACTTTAAAGATCAGAGCTGGTTCGGTACGTATAGTTTGTTTTTAAACTCGGTGTGGAACAAGAACGTGAGACACTAGCTGGTTTTATTGTCATATTGCTCAGACTCAAAGATGATAGTGACTTGCAACTTGAGTTGTATTTACAAATCTTGGCCTTAAATCTTTGTGCTTCTGTATGTTGATCTTACATGTGTGACAGAATGACGTTGACATTTACTTATTTAGAATTAAACGAATCACGTTCTTTTTGCTGACTTCTCATAACCTCTGACAAAGGTCAACACCTACAAGACTGCACAACACTGGTGTGTTGTTATTGACTACAACCCAGCTAACAGGAAACGTTCTAAGGACATTGACTTACGTCCTCTAAGTTATCAAAAACGTTCTTGCAGTAATGTTAGTACAATGCTTTTTGTGGTTATATATATCATATCAAAAACATCATTCTTAAGTATTCAGTGGAACATTTTTAAAACATTACAGAATTTAAAAATTTTTGAATGATCTTCTAACCAAGCAATAACGTTAATACAACATCTAAAAAATTAAGCAACATCATAAAAAACAACATTTTAATGGAAATGTTAGGGAAACATTCTTACAACAGTTCTGATGCAGTTTTGGTATTTGCTTCTGTTTGATTAATGAAGAGGTTTTAATTGATCGCTGGAGCTGTCAGTGTGGCGTCAGGTACTGAGGTGTTAAATCTTATGAATAGAGAAGATAAACACTCTCACACCCTGTTTAGTAAAGCTGTCTAACGAGTCTTTATGAAAACACATTACACACCACAGGCTGTTACGTGTATCATATCTGGGGTTATTACGCTGGGGGTCACACACAGTCCACGTCCCTTTCTGAAAGCCATGTTTTGTTGAACTGTTCTTCTCTCGTGTCTTTAGTTTTATAATAAGTTTAATAGTGTCAGTGTTTATCTGCATTAATCACACTTTATAAACATAAGAACTCGCTTTGGAGTCGCATCTGAGCCGAGTTAGCAGCAAGTAATGACATGCATTTAAAAAAGGAGATTCAGGTGGAAATAAAATGAAGGAGATTATTTGTCGGTCTACTCAGCTAACAGAGTATGTTCTCAGAACGTTGTACAAAACTTCCTTAAAAGTTATCAAACAAGTTCTTGCAGTAACATTGGTAGAACGTTTATCATATATCAAAACTTTTTTATGTTGTTAGTGAAACGTTTGAAAAACATCACAGAATCAAAAAATGTTTGAATAATATTGTATAACCAAGCAATAACGTTAATGCGACCTTTAAAAAACTGGACGTTTGAAACGTTTTTAGAACTTTCAAAACCTAATGTTGTTGCTACATGGAAATGTTAGGGAAACATTCTTACAACCTAAAATTGTTAGCTGGGTATCAATGGGAACGTTGTCCAGCCAACGCTGACATTGTGGTTGTGTTTAGCAGAGGCAAGCACCACATCTCCTCTGAAAATCTGTTTTTTCTATACTGGAACTGGAACTTGTGTCTTCTCTGAATGTTCTCTGGACAGCACTAAGTCGTAATGATCTGTTCTGCCGGCTGTATTTATGTATGTGTGTTTGTATGAGCTGGAAGTTGCTGGTCAGGCTGGTAAACACTGTCCTGTCTTCCCTACAGCTTCTTTCTCCCTGCGGGCATCACTGTCTATCAGCACGCTGGTCAGCTGTCATCAGAAATACAGCAACCATCTTAAACAGCTTGTGCTGGAGCAGCAGACAAACGTTACCTGATCTGCAGTGACCCTGTGACCTCCAGCCGTACGGAAGCTCACCCGAGTCACAGCTGATGCAAGCAGGAGAGACTGTTTGCCTGCAAGGGTGGACAGGGTCCTTATGAGACCACTTGGTAAAATAAAAGCGAATGGAAATAAACACAAGTGTAAAGAATAATGCAGGTCATGCATGTGGTGCAGTTTGACCTCAGGGTGAGCAAATGATAAAAAAGTTTAAGACTTGCTAACATTGACTCTCTTGCATTAGATTGGGGTTTATAACTCTTAGGGGCCAAAACACAGTCCCTCTGCGAACCCAGGGGCCCCCAATATACAAAAACTTGTTTTTTTGGTTACACTATTTATTAACTTTCATTAAAAATATAAACGTTCATAAATATGTTAAAACATGTTATGGTAAAACATTCATCATGAATTGTGAATTAGCATAAACATTTATCATAAATTAGCATAAACATGTAATATAATGTTCTTAAAAGATCTTTAGCTATATATTTATTCAAATAGTTAGTCTTCAAAATTCTTTATGAAATGACAATTGTAGGTTTACAGGTTTTCTGAGAGGAAACACATACAAACATAAAGTTTCTTCTGAAAAGGGCTCCTAGCATTTGTCTGCAGATCTTATAATTAAGACCTTTTTAATGTGGCTTATGTGTCCAAAAGCCTTTTGGGACGATCTGCTGTATAAAAAGGACAATTAAACCAGTGATCAGTGTGCGTCTAAGCTGGAATGACATACCGGAAGCTTGTAGGAGCCTCAGTGGGTGTTGCTGTAGAAAGGCCAGGGTCATCATGAGGACATTGTAAAGACAGAGGACACTGGTTCATGTGTTGTGGAAAACGTCTGTTGCTGGAACACGAGGAAAGATTTTGTCCTCTGCCTCATTTCTGAGGATGTGCCTCACTGTTACCTCCCAGCTGTGTTAAGACCATGTAGGCCATGTTACACACACACACACACACACACACACACACAGCACTTTCGGTTTCACCGCGGCTCTGAGTAACATTTCTTTCTGTGCTGGTTTATTTCCTGCTGTCTGAAGAGTCTGAAGCATCACAGAGATTTCATGATAGTGTTTTTTTGGCGTACTCGATTACTGACAGAAAACTATAATATTCATTGTTTCATTCATGTTTTTGGTGGTATTTAAATATATTGTTGGCAGTGACAGCCATCACAACAGCATAAAGAACAATGTGATTGTGTTTGTCATGTTTCTGTTGTTATGAGTTCCTATGGTATGATCATTTTAATAAAATAAAAAACTTTTTAGTTTTCATATACCTTCATGATCATTTTTCTACTTAGAAGTTTGTCCACTCTTTTTTTTCCACTTTTAAACATGATTAATAAAAACAATAGCTAACCCAGCTAACAATTTTAGCTTGTAAGAACGTTTCCCTAATATTTCTGTTAAGTAACAAAAACATTAAAAATGCTATTTTAAGTTTTAGGAATGTTCAAAACATTTTTTAGTTGTTTTAAGATTATTGCTTTGGTTATAAGAACGTTATTCAAACATTTTGTTAATTCTGTAACATTTTTAAACATTCCACTAACAACTTAATAATGTTTTGGATATATATGATATAAAACATAAAATAAGTTACACTAACGTTACTGCAAGAATGTTTTTGATAACTTTGTGAGAATGCTAGCAAATGTTCTGAGAACGTTCCCTGTCAGCTGGGAAGTTGGGTTTTGTCTTCTGTTTTTCTTGAACTTCCTGCTATCTGGTTTCCACGCCTTTCACTTGCTCTCTCTGTCTGTTCAGCTGCAGCGTCACCGAGCATGTGGTTTTCCTCTCCTCGCGACACACAGGAAATGTCGCAGCACAAACAAATTCAGTCACCTTTTCCATGCTGCTCTGAAGCCACAGCGTCTAAATATAGGGGCTTCAAATGACTAAAATAAACTGTTTAAACAATGTATTTTTGGTGTTTTTAACCACTAACAGCGGTGTAAAGCACGGCTCACATTTGTTTGTTGAGGTTGGATCAGTAACTCTGGTCATTCTTCAGAGTTTTATATTATAGTTACAGCACATACTGCACAGAAACGTAAACACAAGATTTCATTGTTTGGATATTAACAAAAGCAAAGCAAAGCATGATGGAAATTATTCAGTAACCTAAACCATGACTACTAACTTCACTGAACCAGTTACTTTTAACTAACTGGCTCCCATGTAATTTTTAGTGACTGTATGAAGAATCATTACAGGTAGTTTTCATATTAACTGTGAACATGTTTCACTAACCTTCAAGAATATCTTTGTTTAATCATTCGAGATTTTTATTTTTATATATATAACGCAATGATGTTCATACGCTTGTGTGACTTAAATATTCAAATATATCTGAATAGAACAGCACCACTGTTCATTTACGTATATATGCATGTATGTGTTTAAATAGAAAACTTCAAACTAGTGTGCAATAACAACAAAAAAAATCTATCTAAATATTCACAGACGTACCACCAAACACCAAGCTAATCATACACACGCACACACGCACACACACACACACACACACAGCGGTCATTTGCATTGCACTGCAGTATGTATGTGTATCTCCACACATTTCTGTGTAAACACAGATCTCACATCATTATTCACATGCCTGCTTCCTCTTTTACTCCTTCCTTCCCTTTTATCTGTTGTCTATATATGGAGAAAGGGCATCAGGTCAGAGGAGCCTTTAGGAAAGCGCATTAGACTTCATTGTGTGCGAGTAAAGAAAGCAAAAGTCACTCTGAAAACAGCCAGATTTACACTCGTCTGTTTGTGACTTACACCAGCAGTAATGAACCTGCCGCAGGTTTCTGTTACCCTGGTGACACGAGGAGAATATGAGGGTAATGAGAACATAAAAAAGTTTCCATCTCATTATTGTTTAAAAAACGTTTCATAGATTGTTTATACTGTATTACGTAAAGTAATCAATAGGATGTGCAACATATATTACAAGCCTTATACAATAATACTATATAACAGTTCCTACATCTCATTTGCATATATTCAAATTTGCCTCATTATTATTGGTCACATAAAACACAAGAACCAATGGCATGTGACATCATTATCAAACCCAGTGGGGTGTGTGAACTAAAATGACATGAATCCACCAAGATTTTAGAGTGATGGATAAGATTTTCCCTGAACAACTCAAATCTCACTGATTACATAACGTTTAAGTATTATAAAGACATTTTAAATAATCGACATCCTTCTATAAAGAAAAGTAGTTAAAACGCAGCACAGATCGTTGATCTGCTATTACACACGAGAGTTTCCTCATAAACAAATTGTGACAGTGTATCCTTCACGTCCACATATTATACATCAATGAAAAATAATCTCTCTTACAGTCGTCTCTAAACTGCCGGCACTATCTCGAGGCTTTAACACAGTTTCTGTTACACAGAATTCACTCCTGGAGTCACATTTAATACAGGCTCAGATAGTCACGCTGGTTTCTTGTTTATGGAGAGCTTTAATTTGTTATTGCTCTATGAGTCGGACTGTTTTATGCTGATGATTAAACGGCGTACTGTGTAATCCAGATTCTGGACTTCCCCTGGATTCACTCCAGTCCTCTGCTCACCTCCTCTGCCTCTGCTCTTCTCTCTCAGTTGTTCATGTACATTAGATTGCTTACCATGTTAACAGCCGCTATGAAATAACCTTTGACCTTTAGTTTAAAAACAGCTCACTCGTGACTGTGAGTTGATCTGTTGTAATTCTTGTGTAAATATATACTTCCACTGTTTACATGCTACAGCGATACAGCATCTGTGACAATTAAATACATTTGCTGTGTATATAATCGGGGATATACAGTAATAAAAAATGAATTTGGATAGCAATAACCCAGATAATTTGCTCCTAAAAGAATCTGTCAGAAGGTCTTTGATCTTATTTTGAAAGCTCTGATTTCTGAACAACACTCAACAAGCATGCTTTCAGGAAACACTAAAACACAGCGTTTCAGACCAAACTCTGTAGTTTCTATCTCTACTGAGCTACAATTTCCAGCCATCATGAATCTTCTGTCTAAGATTATTGTGTAATCAGAGGGGGAAATATGATGCTAATAAAGTATGTGAGCCGGCGAGAAATGATTGGTGGGTGTTTATTCTGCAAGAATACAAGGATTTGTCATATCATTCAGATGGGCCTGCTGGGTATGTTTATATTCGCTCCTCGGTGATGGACGTGTATTGCCCTACCCCACTTAACAATTTTAGGTTGTAAGAACGTTTCCCTAACATTTCCATGAAGTAACAAAATGGTAAAAATGTTATTCTGAAACTTCCATGGATGTTTTTTAAATGTTGTGTTAGCATTACTGGTTATAAGAACATTATTGAAACGTTTTAAATTCTGTACCTTTATAAAATGTTCCACTAGTAACTTAAGATAATAACATTTTTAATATATGACATAAAACGTTCTACTAATGTTTTTAATAACTATGAGAGAACCTTTAGAGAATGTTAGTCAACGTTCTGAGAACATTCCCTGTCATCTGAGACGCTACACAGTTTTATGAGCGTTTCAGAGCTGTAGAGCTGTAAAAACAAATGTGTTTTTATAAATGTGTTGCTTAATAATGTTTGTGCCAAGCCATCGTCCGCTGTGTAACTGTTCAAATATACTGTTCACATATATGTGAAGGGCACATACATCTCAGCTCATAGCTGCGGTCGCCGGACGGGTTTTGGGATTTCAAAATGTCTCTTTGTAACGACGAGACTTTCAGGCATGTTGGAGAGACAAAGCTACTGACGTGCAGGACCGAAGTACATGCAGACACACGCTCCTGCTCCTCACCACTGCAATCTGAACACAACCTGTCAGACGACTGTTACACCCCTCATGTCAGACTTTCCATAGTCTAAAACTGTTAGTCACCTGACCTGTGTCTCAGAGCTAACGGTGTAGCATTAGCCACAGTAGTTCGCCTAAAAGCTTTTAAACACATTCACCAGCTCTGTAATCTGTATTAATGGAAATTAACACAAACGGTTGAATATAAGTGAAAGTGCAAACTGAACAAACACAGAGAACACAGACAATGTAGCATTTTAACAAGGCTGGTGTCTTTAGATTATAAATAAAGCATCATTTATCGAAGGTTGTCATCAGAGCTTTAGTTCTTGGGCTGAGTGAGATATGCAGAAGCGCATTTATTTTAAAAAAGAAAACATGTAAGCCAAAATGATGGTTTCCAATCAAAGCTTTAAACTGTTGCATTTGTCCGCTTGTACACAAGGTCACATGGCAGGTTTTTTAAAGATCTGACAGTTTTGTTTCCGCTTTCCACGCATCAGCATTAGACTTACCATTTCTGGGTTTGTGATGTCACGGAGCACAGGAAGTGACATCACATCCTTGTTTGTGAGGCCTGGTAATTGTGGGCTAGATGACAAATGACTGCTGTACTGGAAAATGGATGAGTGTGGTTTGAGGTTTGCCTCATAACGGTGTTGTTTTATTGACGTGCTTCTGCTTTGTTCTAACAACAAGCTAAACGCTTCCTATTTTTCCTGTCATCTATCTGTCTGTCTATCTGCCGGTCTATCATTCAATACAACCAGTTGTAAACATATATTAAAATTGTATGTTCATGCGTTTATAAACTTAAACGACAGCTACTATGAATCTAAATCTAGCATGTAACGTTTATGTTAATTAGAGCAGATATCACAAGCAAATGAACTCAAGTCATGTGATCGGTTTATGTACAACAGGTGTGGAACAAATAGCTGTTTGTATACTGTACTTTCCAGCCCACTGAAACCACAGGTTTCAACCTCACTGGAGACTCTGCATAGTGAAATGGCCACAGTGCTGGAGGGGACACATTTAGATACAGTGTGCAATGGAAATTGTCACCTACTAGTGAAAACTCTGACACCCATTGTAGTAGAACACTGGATGTGTTGCCCACCGCTGCTTAAAATATACACAAGCTACAGCAAAAGACCTCTAAGCAGCCAGTACCTGCATCCGACTGTTGTTAGTTCTTAACAGACCTCTAAATCTGATGAAACAGACATACATCAGACCAGTATCTAATAAATCATGTTTTCATCTAATAAAGAAAGAAAGACAATAGGCTTGGGTACCTCGGAGACCAGTAGGACGTCTTTGCCATGGCAACTGTGTGCCGAGATACTGTGCGGTGATGTTTCTTTAGAAATGCATTCTGTGAAAGAACGCAGAAAGTGTTTGACTTGTGTTTCGACGTAGTCGCGCCATTTTACGTTTTATGCATCCCTCTGAGAAAACGTTTCGATGAACAAAACATCTTTAAATACATTTTAACACGACGTTAACTTTGACATTGTACAATGTTCAGAACATCAGATCTTCTCTTTACGTGTAACACTGAATCTATGTATTATTATAAAGTATTTTCTGTGCTCTCCATCAATAAACAAAAAAATTAACATCAAAGTCAAATTAAACTGTATCACATGTAAATATACGTAAATCTATTAAATATTTATTAGATCAGTATTCTGTGGTCTAAGCACAAGTGTGTACAGATCAACATATGTGTAAACGCACATACGTGGGTGTGTGTTTATGTACTCTCTCTCTCTCTCTTACATTGAATAGAGTAAAGCAAACACAAACAGCAGCAGACATGAAGGTTCAGAGTGTGCGATGCCTGCTGTGTGTGGAGAAAGCTTGCATTAATTTCCTGTGGCAACAGCCAGCGAGAGCCGCTGCATATAGCGAGTTTACCAATCAGTTAAAGGTTAACTCAGGTCATGTGACTCAAAGAAGACAAAAATGCCCTCAGTCGTTTTGTTATTTTCTTCTCTGAATTTATGAGACTCATCTTTGACACGTTTTGCTCAAGGAAATTGCCAACTGATTTATTTGAGGTTTCGAATTATGAGTGACGTGATATTGTAGCAGACGTGGCACTAGCTACTGGAGAATCTGAGCGTCAAAAGAGGGACAAAAACATACGAAAGCTCATCATGTCTTCAGACCATTCTGATAATCCCCTGTATGGCGTTGCTGTTTATGTCTCCTGTAGTCTATAGAATGTGTGTGCACAGAGATCTGAGCCATGGACTGGAATCATGCTAATAAAAGCAGATGAGATGCTAATGTTCGTTCAGCAAATAGTTTGTTAATAAAAAAAAATATGAATCAAATATGAATATGAAGCGTCTCAGCTGTGAATCTCGATCAGTTTTTGAGGGGTGGTTAGTTTGGGGGGGGGGTACACAAGAGTGATATTAGTGACATAACTGTAACAAATCTGCACAGTGATATATGCCTGTTATAGCAGTCCATTAAAACACACAACACACTGGTGAACAACACAATCCTCCAGTTCAGTGACTGCATCTCACAACTCCACAATATTACATTCCCAGCTAGCAATTTTAGGTTGTGGGAATGTTCAAAACATTCAGTTCTTAGACATTGTATTAACGTTGTTGCTTGGTTATATATTACTTTCTCTGTCCCCTACTTCAGTGTTTAATCAATACAAACAACATTTCACTATGACATGTCCAGCACCTTGTGAGACTGCAAGTTCTAGCATACGGCCGACAAACACCAACAAATATTTCAAATATTCGAATCGTTCAGAAACATAGCTGTCATTTTTACACCACCCTTAAATAAACAAACAGGGTTAACACACTAATCCAACAAAAGCACCGCGAGGGGTTTAGTGCACTGCGATCTTACTGCACTTCAACCTGTTTACTAGAAAAATAGTGCAAGATGGCCGACAGAGTCTATAGAGTTGATTCCATACTATTTTGATATTGTGTACCTTGGTGTCAGTAATTTAGTGGATGCAACTAAACTATACAAAACATTGATCTTCTTAGGAAAAATAAAACTTCTGAGGGACAAGAAGAAAACATTTTTAAGTGTGCTTTTAAACTGAAATACAGTGAGTGGTGCTCACTGAGAAGCTGAGGAGCTTCTTGGGCTGTCAAGAAAGTAGCTACATATTAAAAACCTTAGCAACTGCTTGGCAACACCCTGGCAACCATCTGCAAACCCCTAGCATTGAAAAATCTAATTTTACAAAACTTCTTTTATCTCCAGATAGATTAACTGAGAGTCATGAAATGTAAGAGAAATCTCTCTTGAAAAGAAAACTGAATCACACCCAGCTAAAACTCACAAATCAGCCGGCCCGTTTTACCACTACACTCACTCCCAGTTTACACAGCACAGCACCCAAACACAGTCGGAAAATATTGCATGAGAAACAACAAGGTTACGGTCCATTAAAAACTGTACTGAACGCATGGAACAGTGGCGCTTCAGTTCTCAGTCACTTCTCATGCATGTACAAGTCATTGGGTTTCACTTCTGTGTTGTTTTGTATCAGCTACCACTAAAATTAGCGACACGACACGTGTAAACAGCTGAATCTGACTCACACATGATACATGTGGCCTGTTACAGATGTGACATGAATCCACCTTTGAGATTTTAGGCAGTTCATTCAGATACCTTTTTGTAGATTAGTAAACTAAATCTGCAGCAGTTATTTCCAGAAGTCCCCTAACAGATATAACAGGCATATCTGTAACAGATATGGCTCAGGTACAGGTCCTCTGACACATAGCTCAACTTCCTTTTGTTGTGCACATCAATCACATCTCAATGACTCAGCTGGGGGCAGGTTGCAAAAGCTGCTGGTTTCTCGCTGCCTCGTGGGTACTGCTAATTGTCTCCCTGTTGCTCAGGAGGGCAATGGCTCCATGACATTTGTCATATTAATGACATCAGATGTCAGCACACACTGTAAGTTGTGCTTCAGCCCCGACACCACAGTCATGACAAAAACACGGCGGTTAGTGGGTGATGTGGGGGGGGGACAATTAAACAGAACATATCTAGAACATTAGAACACTTCTGATTCTTATCATCTTTATTCTGCTTTTATTTTTTTGTACGGTTTGTAATTCAACGTGAATTTGCGACCCATTTAAAGCTGCAAGTAGTTTTCGTCTCTCTGTCACCATCTCTGTTATATAAAGATATAAAATTGCAGGTTACTTTACACACTTTTCTTTACGTTCATTAAAGTCAAATGAAGCCGAATTGACATTCCCAGGAAATCAGACTCAACACCTCAAATTATAAATCATTATTATAAGCGAACTGTTGCGAATCAGGGACTGTTTTGAACACTAATACGTCATGTACTTGCTCAGGAGCTGATTATTATTCATTTTTAACCAAAAGTAGTTGTGGATTGCAGCTTTGAATTTCTAAATTTTATGATTTTACAGAGTAAAACTATACAATAAATACTTTGTTTTAAACATCAGGAAATTGTCAAAGGTGGGCCTTCCACACCAGAATTTGTAGTCAATTTTGGACGACAAGTCCCTCCAGGAGCATCGCCTGCTCATCTAAGTTGAAACTTTGATAATGTCAGACCAAAAGGCGTTAGAAAATGTAATACACCTGATAAAATGTGCCTGTGAACGTGTGCTAGGACAGTAAATAGAGTCCGGTTTGATTTAAGAAATTAATTTTGTTTTCCTCTCTTTAAAACCATGTTTCATTACCTGCTCTTTAACTGAACTGATTCAGTCATAAAGCAGTAAAGATTTATACTGCAGTATAGAAGACCTAACCAGGAAAAACTACAGAGTAAATGCTTGTAAAATGACTTTAGCCAGACATATCAACACCTCATATCAATACATCATATCAATACATCTCCTTCCTGTAAATTCTGTCTATTGCAATAGCTTCAAAGTATATTAAGCAAGATGTCATTACTGGAAGACAGAAAAGAAAGTCTGGGGACAAATAATAAAGATAAACATGTTTTGCTAGTTTGCTAAATCTTGTTTTCATTGTCTCTGTGTGTCATAACGCTGCACTCCTTGATTGATATTCAATGATGTCATTAGTTGATGACAACTGTATCAGATCATTACGCCCCCCCTCTTGCCCACATCATCTCACTGCAGCCATGATCTTCAGCGTGTGTACACCTCAAATCTGTCAGACAGACAATATATCTCCTGTCATCCCCTCAAATCATGTAACAGACTGTGAAACACATATATCAGCCAGTTATCCTGTCTGCTTCTCAACCACCCCCAGTGGGCTCACCTTTAGACTGATGATGGAGACTGCACAGGCAGCAGAGGGGTGGGCAGAGGTGGGCGAAGGAGAGAGAGAGAGAGAGAGAGAGAATCTCCATCAGAGTCAGTGATTAATTCCAGCAGATGCCTGGTATTTGCCTCTGAATGTGGGGGTGTGAAGCTCTCTCTCTCTCTCTCCCTCTCTCTCTCTCTGGAGCTGTACCCAGACTGGCAGATCTTAATGAAATATTATCCAGTGGGCGATAGACCGAGCGAGCGAGAGAGCACAGACACAGGCGTGGGTTTCAGCCCAGGGAGAACCGTACTTTCTTCACAAGGAGAAGGAGAAACCCCCTTCACATGTGCATATATACACACACACTGCAATAACACATCAGGTTAGACAAGATACCCCGGCTGTCCCGGATCTCCCATCTTCCACCCCCGTTCCCTGGTACAGGAACACCCTCCCACCTCTCTCTTTAAACTCTGTGAGTCACTGAATGCCACCTCATCTCCTCGTTGGTGGGTCTTGTTATATAAAGCTTCTGAACATTATAAGGATTACATTGGCTTTTATATCTTTCTTGGCAAGCCTGTGATGACCCAATCCGCATGTTCAAGTCCATTATAAACCCATTAAACTTTGATGGTGAGTCCAGTTGTCTATAGAGAGACATTAGTGGGGACAAACGTTCTATGTGAGACTGCTTCAGGTCATATCTGTTACAGCGACACTTTTACCTAAAGCAACTTACAGTATAATACATTAACGGTACAGATCTTGGTGTGGCACAACAGATAGACAACAGACAAATGTGTTTCTTATTAAAGTCAAAATTGGTTTGATTTAATCTCATAATTTCACCAGCAAGAGTATTAAAGAGACAATAGAGTGAGGCTAGTTAAGGATGGGCCTAATTTACTGTATACTGAGAACAAGTTTTTTTAGTTATGAAACCTGCACTGATGTTTTGGTTCTGCTCATGTGTTTGTTTGGTGATATTGTGTCTGTTCATACACATCTCTGAAATTGTTGCCCTAACAGAACTCAGCTAGCCATGCTCATATACAAAAACATCACTAGCAACAAAACCAAAATCTGGTCACCCCGTAAGTACATATCAGCCCCTAAGTCATACTTTATATAAACTTACATATTCTTTGTTGCACGTTAAATTTGTTGAAAGACATGTTTTCGATGTTCGTGGACACAGCAGGTATACAACAGCACCGTATATTAAAAGAACTGAGGCTCGGTTCCGCCCAGCCTCGTCTTCGTTGGCGTTAAGTGCAATATGGCGTCAGCTCTGATTGAGTCAGCAAAGGTTCATGGATCTCTCCCGGCGTCCGGACAGCAGCCTGCACGAGTTATTTGCATGAGTGACAGAGAGCATCCCAATGTGTCGGGTTCGCCATCCCCCAATTAAACAGATCTGATCTGTCCTCTGTCAGCACCCATCCGTCATGCTCTGAGCGACCTAATGTCTCCGTCAAAACAAGCAATCGAAGTTCATGACAAGCGGGGACAGCATACAGAAATGCACGGGTATTTTTAATGCATAGTGTATAAACAAGACCCTGAGGGCGGTTCACGCTCGGGTA
>JAZGTJ010000751.1:38651-82002 GCA_036877575.1 Botia almorhae | reverse complement strand
TCCACCCATAGCCGCAATGATTCTAAATTAAAACCATATCTTATGTTGACATTTCTTACTACTGTACTTACCATTTTAATAGATACGGTTCTTCACTCCTGTTTTGCTTTCTCTGTCTCCTGCCCTTTGTTTTCTTTTCTCTGTCTTTGCATGTTCTCAAACTTCAGGGAGCATGTAATGTTTTAACAGGGCCATTTACAAAAACAGTCGTAATTGCATTAAATCATCAGGCGGCGGGAAATAACATTGAGGCTGGCTGGAAATGAACAGGTGCTCTTTCAGCTTCATTTACTGCTGCTTTCCAACCGAGAGAGGAGGGAAATTGCTGCAGGGAAAGTCCAGCCTAATCCTGTTTTCGTGCAGCGATTTACATGCATCTGAACCTGAATCAGTTTTGCTCTGGTCTGCTGTGTCATTTACTTTGGGGGTAAACATCTGTGAGAACACACAAAAAAAGCTCCTAATTAGGATGAAGTCGATGTCCTGTATTCCCAGCTGCTCGGTACGTTCAGACAGATGATGTCTAGTGCGGGCAACCTCTTCCCACGAGTGCCCTCTCACGAAGCAACCTGTGAGCTAAACGCAACACAACGGTTGGCGATTGGCCTGGATGAATTGCAGTGCTCTTAAAGGGACAGTTCACTCAAAAATAAAAATTCTGTCAGTCATTTACCCTCATATCAATCCATACATGTATGACATTCTTTCTATTGTGGAACACAAAGGTACATTTTTTTGAAGAATGTCCTGCCCTCTCATTTGCATATCGCATAATGAAAGTGAATGGGGTCCGGGGGCTGTCAAACT
The DNA here is from genome assembly GCA_036877575.1 of Botia almorhae. NCBI lineage: Eukaryota > Metazoa > Chordata > Actinopteri > Cypriniformes > Botiidae > Botia > Botia almorhae. Next base: position 81,195 of record JAZGTJ010000751.1, on the reverse strand, counting down.
TCAAACTGACAAGTCTTCTGAAGTTATGTGATTTTGGGTGAATTATTGCTTTATTTTGCACTGCAAACCGCAAAGTACTTCCTGAACGGCCATTACCTGCTAACTTTGAACCTATCAATCACAAGAAAATGAAAAGCAGCAAAAGAAGAATCTCTCTCTCTCTCTCTCTCTCTCTCTCGTTCTTCATCTCAGCCACTCTCTCACCATCCTCATCTGTCCTGATTAAATAAATGATTTTTAATTAGTTTGGAAGTAATGCATGTGCTCGCCGTCCCTTTGTCTTAATCTCCAGCAGAGCGGCGCAAAAACCCTCTGCTGCAGAGACTTGTAAAATCGAGTATGCTTACGGTCGAGGCAGAAATATTTACCATCATCATTGGACGCCTGCCACACTGTGCAATTGCCTCGGCAGCCCTAAATGAAATTGTCCCTAATATGTTTCTGCTGATTAGGGCCTCTGGTTAGATGGAGAATGGGGAGTTTGCCAGCTAATACAAAAGCCCATCCTCAAGTGCTGTCCATTCATCAATATTTGCTTTTGTTTTCTGTGGTCTTCCCGTAAGAAAAATAGCCGAACGGATGCTAGCTTTGGGCAGTAAGTATTGATGTTGGACGATGACTTATCCGAAACTCCTGTTTGGAGTAAATACCAGATGCTGTGGTGGCTGGCCATATGGAGCTCGCTGCCTCGCAGCAGACTGGGCTCTAGAAACTGAAGCAGGTGGAGGGTGCGGAAATTAAAGACCCGCTCAAGCTGCATTACACCCTGACGTTTTACACGTCTGTAGCCGCGGATAAATCCGCTCCGTTTGACGTTGCTATTCATATCGCAAATGAGCCGCCACAGTGTTGGGGAAACGTCGCTATTCAACAAACATTTTCATTTATTCATTTGGCAGATGCTTTTATCCAAAGCGACTGTGATCAATATGCGTGTTCCCTGGGAATCAAACCCTTCGCACTGCTAACGCGACGCTCCACCAGTTGAGCTACAGCGGTTTACGCAATTTACCGCATCAGCATATTTATCCTCAACTACAGCTGTGGAAAACTGCATTGACATACAGTCAATTATTGGGTGTATTGTGTGTTTGCTACTTTTGTTGTAATTCTTGTTGTGTTGCATCTTGCGCTACTTTTTTGTCCACAAACGTGTTAAAATATCGCTTAACGGAGAGTGTAGGCCAATTTTCTAATTTAGGCTAAATATTATTTTTAGGACAAGCAACGTCGTCTTCGTAAATTAGATTTATTATAGATAGCACCTTATTCACAGACTTATTGGCACAATTATGTTACCCAATTACAACCAGCGGCAGTAAATATAATTTTGTTTTAAAGAGACATTCGTGTACATTTTTAAAGTGTTTTCATGGCACCAGCTATTCATTAAATGATGATCAAATGATGGAGAAGAGAGTTATAACCGGGCATATATCCAGACACGCTGTGTAAACAAGCACACTTTTGGCATTTTAAAGAGTCGATTATGCCTGGATTGCAGCAGTTCAGTGATGCACTACAGTCCCAGTAAAACATGTTCTGGATGTTCCAAAACCTATGGCACTCATAACCAGCCAACAAAGTATGGAATTCCACCTCTTTGCATTAAGCAGCAATGTTTGGTTGTATTTGCTGTGTTGCATAATTTCTTCAGTGAATCATATACTAAACTACACACACAGCGATAAATCTATGCCTAGATCTAGCCTAGATGCCTGTAGCGATAGATCTAGGTCTTTTAATATATTATTATTAAATCGATTAACCAAATTACATTACCAAAATGTTATTATTAAAAAAAAATTAACTGCTACTATGGTAAATTCTACAGTCTGGCTTTTGTTCTTTTAATTTGTGCCGCTTTATATAGCGCTCTATCGATCACATTCCTTCATAACATTCGACGATCATCTGTACATCAAAGTCAGTGGCGAGATAATCACAGACGATTATCACCTGCCGTCTAACGCTGTGGCAGTATTTATGAAGGCGTTTGAGGTTACACTTCTCTCTCAAGGGCAGAACTGCAGTAAAGCTCAGCGGGGACTTGAACCGGCAGCCGACCGGGTTGCTGCTCCATTACTCTGCCTAGTAGACCGGGCATGACTTCATTCATCTCTGTTTGAGGGGCGAATCCACCCGATCTCTCGTATTAAGGAGCTCATCTGATAACATGGCTCCCGACGGAAGCTCACGCTAAGATTTTGAAGAAAAACGATGCAAATTACCTTTCTCTGATGTTTGTGGTGTAAACATATACAGCAGGCATATGTTTTAGCGAGCGGGTTAAATGAAATATGATCCGAGATCACAGCAGTAATCTAAGATAAAAGTGAGGAGTACATAATTTATGAAGTACATCAAAGTGTAGCATCAATGCATCATGTTCTTCAAAGGTTTCTTTAGCATTGCATCGCATTATTTTTTTTACCTTAAAGACAGCGTGAAATATGATTAAACGTGCAATACATTGTCGATACAATTTTAGGCAAACGTTTCTTTAAATGACCTGCTTGACTTAAGTGACAGCTGTCCTGCTAACAAATGACGCATTTCTTAATCACAGTTTCACAACAACGGCCTGCAGGAAGATTGTCACACAATCCACTTAATCTCTCTCTCTCTCTCTCTCTCTCTCTCTCCAGATGTACAGCACATTAAGCGCAGAGACATCGTGCTCAAGAGAGAACTGGGCGAGGGAGCCTTTGGGAAGGTGTTCCTGGCAGAATGCTACAACCTAAGCCCCACTAAGGACAAGATGCTAGTGGCTGTCAAGGTAAGAGATGATTGTCCCATTGCAGCAGGGCCATTTCGCTCTCTAGTTACACGGGATTCATTCAAAAGGTCAAGCCCCTGGTCCAGCCCCCCTCATCTGACATATAAGGTTGATCCCCCTGTGCCCGGCAGAGAGGGGTTTCTTTCGGGGAACGATCGCTAGACGGCCTGCCGTTGGAGGATTTGTTGACTAAGATCAATGTTGGAGAGTGAGCTCTGGTGTGCTCGGAGGAGAGAGATCAGCTACAGTACCGTTTAATATTTGGCATTGATATAAGGTTTGGGGGGTTGAAGATATTGCAGTTGGAATGGTCTGGTTTCCATGTCGTAGACAAAGGATGAGTCACTGCTGTGGGCAGACAATGGCTGGATGATGCCTTTACATGGTTTACCACACGGGATCACCCGCCAAGGTCAAAAAACTCGGCGTTCAGCGAGCTGAGGCAGTCTACTGAAGTGTGACTCAAAGCTGATCCATAAGTAGACAATCTGTCCGTTTAGAAATGTCACTGTTTCGCTGCTTCATGGGAGATGCTGTCAGTTTTTATGTTTTTTATTTTTTTGAAGTACAAGTCAATCATCTGATTGGTACGTTTTGTTGGTGAAAAGAAACTATAATTAGAAATTATAATTAGGACTGTTAATATTAACCTTAGCTTATCTGATTAAGTGTGATCTGATTAAGTGTTTACCATCAGAATTTTTTCAATTAATTCAATTGTACAGCTTAATGTACAGCTTGAATCGTATTGCGCTACTATCTACCACACACCCCCTCTTTAAATCTCCGCCCCTTTAAAGAAAAGTCAGCCAATCAGATGTCAACTAGCCTCAACATGCAAAATGACGGAGAGTGTTTTATTATATATTACTAAACAATCAATCACCTGATACTTTTAATTAGTCACAATTAGTCACATTTTGGCATATACAACAGCGACGTGTCACATGCAAAATAGCCACCAGTCATATGTGTGAATCCTGCGTTGTCGACTTTCCAAGAACGTTTGTTTTAACTTCATCTCTGCTGTGAAGTCCTCATTTAGGAGCAAAACGCGTAAAAATTGGTGTTAGCTGCCTATGACACACTTTCCATGTTTACAGTCAGAATTCCCCTGAGTAGAATGTCAACAAATGAGAAAAGGAGTGTTCCAATTGATATTCTAGTGAGCACAGTTTACCATATTAAACCACACTCAGAAACGCTCTCACAGCATCTTTTAAAATAAAAGACAAATCTTTGCATTTACGCCTTTAGAGGTTCACTCCTAAAAGAATTTTAAGGCAAACCCTAAGACACCCACTTAAAATATAATGATATACACTCTTAAAAACAAAGGTGCAATAAAGAGTTCTCTGCAGAAATGGCATAGAAGGACCATTTTTGGTTCCCCAAAGAACCTTTCAAAGGTTCTTCAAAGAAACATTGCTTTCTTACCGTTATATAGTCTCTAGAACAATCTGCTACTACAAACACACTTTTGTGCAACATGAAGGTTCTGTAGATGTTAAAGGTTCTTCGTTAAACCATACATCTTGACACACAACCTTTCAGCAACCTTCATTGTTAAGACAGTAAGTCTATAAACTTAGGCTACACACACATACACACACACACACACATTATGGTCTTAATAGGTTTTTGTGTCACTGGTTCCTCTAAAATCCATGAACCCTTCCCATTGCACAAAAGGTTTGTTGTGGTGGAAAAAGGTTCTTTAGGCTAAGAAAACATTTGAGAAATGTTTGTATTTCTTTACATTATTGCTGTAAAAACAATTTTGGCACCCTTATAGTGTATATAAAGTAGTGTGTCAACTGTAATTTTGCTGGAAATGTTTGGTTCTATGGCAGAGGGTCAAATAATAATTGCCTCATTATTTAACCTAAAGATTTTTGGGGAAAATCTGACACCAAGTTGATATTGAATTTCCAATTTCTTAAACCCCATGAAGTGTCCTGAGCTATGAGAGAGCACTGGAATGTTTCTGACTCGGTTAGTAGTAGCAGCACATGGTGTCCTAAAGCTCCATAAGCAGATGTTGTTTTGAAATGCATCCAGGTTGCAGAGGTCAACTTCTCCTTGTTGTTTTAGCCAAAGAGCTGCCAATGTCTCACTCATGTCTTCGTCGTCTCCCATCCCCACCTGATGCCCGAGACCTCCAACCCTGATCCGGAGTGACAGGCCCCCAGGTGGTGCTGCATTTTCCCTCTGCTCTCTGCAGCCTGTGCAGGTGGCCAATTTAGCAACACGGTGGCAATAAAGCATTATGGATAGGGCTAGATACCTTGCCATCTGTGAATTGGTTCCCCCATCCATCCAAAACGCATCCCCCTTTTGCAACCCCTGATATAGATTAACCCGCTCTACCTGTAATTAAAATTAAACTGCAAGGGCCACGAGTGAAGCGCAATTATAACATAATTGAAGAAGCGATTGCTCGCAAACAGCGCGGCGCGGCTGAGGGAGGGACCGGGGAACAATTGACATATCACGACCAAGGACATGGGCCACGCGGGGGGTTATTTCTTTGAGTGATGTGATATAAGATCTGACATGCTCTGACAAAAAGACAGATATGCCCAGGAAACTGTTTAATCTTTCAGAGGAGACAGAGAGAGTCACAGGAGCCAATCATAGAAGTCGTGTTGGTCACTTAGAGGTTTCGGGTTATGCATCTTCCTGCCAGGATTTGAGTTTATTGGTGCGTGCATTAATCGGTGCTTTTTAAGTGACAGCTTATTATAGTAAATACAATATAGATATAAGCTACTGTGAGTTTGCTGTCACCTGGGTGACTGAGGGCACTCTAGCACTGAGATTGCATTTCTGTTTTTTATCTTTGGAAACAAACTGCAATATTTGATCCAAGTCATCTGCATTTTGATTATGTATTTGAACGTACTTTCAAAAACTGCTCAGAATGCTTCATTGTTTGCTGCTTTATAGCCTTAGATGCATGTATACTAAATTGTTCAGGATTATATATATATATCTGTAAATATCATTACTTGTGAGGACCGATGCTATTACCTAGCAGTTAGTCTCATTGACCTGATTAACTGTTCACTTAAATTATACATTACTGACTAATTTAAACTTGAATAATATACTTGAACTGTTAGTATTACAAAAGGCATATATTCAAATGTCAATAGCAGTGACAGAAATTACACTTCTAAAAATGCATTTCTGTTATGTTGAGTCATTTATTTAAGCAGTTTATTGAAATAAAGTCTCTATCTAAATAATTAACTACGCCTACAATAATATTTGAAGAAACGCTACAAATTACAAAACAGGGAATTTCAGTTTTACGCTGACAGTTTACGTTTCAGTTTTTACATTTTTGCCTAGTTAATTTTCTAATGCAACTATGCGTCCATCTTTGAATTTTTCTGCGTATTTTAAATGTTCTCTTCCCCCAAATATGGTCTCATTTTTACTGCTTTTGACCAATTTGTCCATCAGTGGCTCATTTTATGTTTATCAGGCAATAAACCGGCCACCCTGTGTTTCTGCAGACCCTGAAGGACCCCACCCTTGCGGCTCGGAAGGACTTCCAGCGAGAGGCTGAGCTGCTGACCAACCTTCAGCACGAGCACATAGTGAAGTTCTATGGGGTCTGCGTGGACGGCGACCCACTCATCATGGTCTTTGAATACATGAAGCATGGAGACCTCAACAAGTTCCTCAGGTGTGCGGCTGTGATCAACACGCCTGTTATGTCATAATGCGCTAATCCTATGCGTGACTTGTGCAATATGCTCAGATGCACTGAATCAATTATTATTGAATAATGCCACAAACCAAATGGAACGTAATTATGGACACTCTAAATTGTCGGAACACCTTAATAATGTTACAATGCATGACACCAGACATTCCCAATTCAGTTTAATGTAAATTTTGTATGATTTTAGGTTCAAATGTATATGCATGTATTAGGGAAATTGTATACTGTATACACCTCTAAAGGTTTGCATTGTTTTAATCTTTTCCTTCACTGGTTCTGTTGAAATGGCTCTGTGGAGTGATTCGTGTATATTTTTTTAAGTACAAATATTCCTTCTAGTCTTACAATTTAATATGGTCGTTAAAAAAAGCAACAATTTAAATGCTGTGAACCGTCGTTACGATGCAGAGTAGCGTTGTGATGTCAACTGGGCCCGTGAGATTTTGACTGATAGGTTACAACTTTCCACAGAGGTATCGTACAAGCAACAGGAAGTGGATACACAGGTGTACATTGTTTCTGACAAGGCGCTGTCGGGAAAGCAAAAATTGCTTTCTCTTTCCTGCTAGCTGGATTATGGGGGATAACAGGTTTCGTCAAGTCCGCTTGATACGCATTGACACTATAAGGAGATTTCTTGAAAGGGCAGATAAAACTGGCAGGAATGCAAATTGTATCGTACAGTATTATTTTGCATATGCAGAGAGCGCTGGTTGCCGATGATGAAGGGGAAAAATAATCTTTCAGTGACTTTAATGTGCGTTGCGCTGACTTGAAAAGGCCATTAGAATGTTGGCATAAGCTTATTTTATTTTGCGTAACGAGTTGTGCATTGGTTAATGAAGCTTTGCACTGGTTACAAAACATCTGAATTAATAGTAATTCTTGTGTTTACATAGCTAAACATAACATACAGTGCCTAAAAAAGAACATGCTTATGATATTTAGACACTTTATCAAACTTATCAAATTGAAGTGGAATATGGCTATGGTTAATTTAATAAACTATTTCTGTGAACTTGGGAAACCGACTTCATACATCCACTAAAAATCACAAAGTGATTTTCAAAGTGTAGAAAAAAGATGTAGTTAGTTATTTATTATAGTTAGTTATAGTTATAGTAGTTAGTTATAGTTAAATTAGTTATAGTTACAAACACTTTAGTTATAAGTCTAACATTATTTGTTTGTAAATGCCACCTGATACTTGTAAAATGTAATAATGAAATAAATCCATTTTGGCCTAAACTTCCAAATTCTTTTTGGAGGCACTATATCATAAATGGGTATATCGTGTGCTTTCAGAGCTCACGGCCCGGATGCAATGATCCTTGTGGACGGACAGCCACTGCAGACCAATGGAGAGCTGGGTTTGTCTCAAATGCTGCACATAGCCACTCAGATCGCATCAGGGATGGTGTACCTGGCGTCTCAGCACTTTGTGCACCGTGACCTGGCGACACGCAACTGCCTTGTGGGTAACGGTCTGCTCGTGAAAATCGGAGACTTTGGAATGTCGAGAGATATCTACAGCACGGATTACTATCGGGTAAGACTGGATTTTTGTTTCGTTTTTTGAAGATATTTGACTAAACAAGTGACAGATACGTGTTCAAAAAGTTTAAAATGCTGAAGGAAAAACACACAGCGTCAAAGTTTATTCAATTCTGGATGAATTATTAGCACTGAGAATAAGAGAAACAATGAGAGGTATTTTTCTTGTATTTATGAAATGCAGGTACAGTTAAAAATGAACTCATTGATTAATCATTTAATATTCACAAACACAAATTGACCTTTTGTCTTGGATATGTGACTTATGATAGATTCATAGTTACATTAATAAACTTGCTTATTTTTCATACCTTTCTCACAAGTTATAATATTTATGCATTTAGCGGCTCTGGCACTTGACAGACCCTTAAGGAATAGTTCAAGCAAAATTTAGAGTGAGTAAATAAACAACTTTTTTGGGCTAATTTTTGGGGGAACTGTGACTTCAAACAATTATTTATTTGAAATCATTCGTTTCCAGAAATCACCATATTTAAAGATGCATTACTTAATGCTGACATAACAGACGCAGATCATTAAATATTTGCAAAGTGCAGATTTACATCTAAATATAAGTCTAATGATTTGTGACCATTTATTGGATATTGCAAAATATATATAGAAGTTAAAGTTATAATATTCGTGTTTTGCAAGAATTATCTGTAGATTTACATCAATAATTTGTCTATCCAAATTATCTGTAAAAGATGAAGGATTATAGCTTTAAACTCAAGAGTCAGTTTAGACTGTTATTCACTTTTCTGATTCATTCAAGCTAGTTAGCTCAATTACATTCTCGAAACACATTTGCGCTCGGCGACGTGTTCTACAGACGACCCTCAATCAGAATCTTGTCTTTGCTTGACACAGACACGGGCCTCTCTGTAGCTTTGGCCTAGATGACAGAGGGCCCAATTTGCAGACTGAGGGTCCTAAATGAATTAAAATGCATGTCTTCACTTAGCGCTCAAAAAGAGGATGAATGAGGTGACACTGAATTTATAGAGCTCGTCTTTCGCTCGACTAGATTAAGCTGATTCGAACATGATTGTTCCTCATGCTGCTTTGAATGTGACTCGCGTTTTTCGGGGACCGAAGGTAAATGAGATTTTCCTCTGTCGGAGCAAAGTCGAGATGTGATTCGTGAGCCACACGTAAAGCGACTGACTCGATTAGCATACAACCTGACGGATGGTTTAGACGCATCAGCGTTATGCCTGTAATAATGATGTCTAACCTTCATGCCGAGATGGACAATATGACACTGATTGCAAACAATAAAAAAATGCATGTGGAATGCAAGTGATAAACAGAATTTTATTGCAGAGAGATGTTTCTGCACGTTCTCTGTTGTCATGGCGGCAGCCATTAATCACAGGGTTATCAAATGATGGAGATGAGAGTCATAACCAGGCAAATATCCAGGTTTGCAGTGCAGTTTTGGCTGCTTTAAGAAGGCAATCCGGATTTCTGGATCACACTGGTGGAGTGATAAAGTAAAGTAGTGTATGCCAGATCTAGGTAGTCAGCTGTATCCTACCTAGTACACATACCCGGCCTTCAATATTTAAAGTGCACTGTGTAAATTTATTTAGCATAAATGTTTTTGTGTATTTGTGCTTATACAGTATTAGCATTTTTACTTAAATAAAACAACGAAAGCCATGTGCAAATAAGCATTCCTATTATAATTAGTGCCTTCTTAGTAAATAATTTTTATCAGAGGAAATAAATAAATCATAAATAATTAAAGTATATAAATAATAATGAAATACAGGGCAAACATGCAAAAGAAGCTGTTATGCCTCAAAAAGCAGAAAACTTTTTATACGCAAAGCCTTTATTTGACAAGGGTCGTTGCTGTGACCAGAGAATTACTTATAATTGCAATGAAGGAAATATGTTACATTAACAGTAAATGTCAAATAGTCCATTGCATCTCGTCTCACTTAATATATTCTGCGGCTTACTTCCTTTTAATGGTGCTGTGAAATGGCTGACTGCTCTGTGCGGCACAAAAGAGACATCTATCAATTTGCTCCTCCTAACAAACAGGAAGTGACCCAAAGAATTGTGCCCATCTAATCTAACTGTCTGCACGCCAGGGCGATCTGCATCGACGCGTAAAGATGAGTGGCCATGCTTTGTGCTTTAAAAATCACCTTCACAGGTAAAAGAAGAAAGAGAACAGAAAAAAAGTTAAGTTACTATTAATGTTTAATAAAAGGGATACATTTATCCCTTTTAAATAAGTGATGATGGCAGCTGAATGTTACATATATACAGCGTAATGTTATTGGTTCAGAGCTTTGAGCTTTAGGAGGTTTCTGCTCAATTTCTGCAGGTTTCTGCAAATATGTAGAGTGATCCAAATCTTGATGAGGAAGCACCCTCAGTAGGCGGCTTTCTGTAGTTTTCCTAGCGCCTTGGTCTCAGAACAGAGCCATTATCGGTATTTTGAGTTGAGTTTCATCAGCAATTCACAGTTGCTGTATTACAGTGAGAGTGCCAACAAACCTGCTATCCAGGTCTCTGACAAAGTTTACTAGCCCCCCTCTCCACCACCTCCAGAAACCAAGATAGCAACCAAAAGCCCTGGTGACATAATGATGCGTTCATTCTCTGGGGAAACACCAACAGCATCGGCAGAAAACAGCCGGTTAGCCTGGAGTCAGTATTCATCAGCAGCTCGGCATCCTGCATCCATGTTTGGTGTGATTGTGGAGTATAATCTCATTTGCACATGGAGGAGTGATGGTGGTCGATTGGAAGCCCCTCTGGGTTTGTTTGTCAGAGTAAATTTGCGTTGGGGGCGATGACGTGGGAAGCAAACACCTCAGCGCAACTTGCCAGCCTCAGATCTTGCTGCAGAGTAAAGCTGAGCTAACTTTCTTCAAATCCATTTGTGCCTGGAGATATCAGGTTCCTCGGTGTGGTTAAAGAACGTGTTTCAGCGGAATCAAATGGTCTACAGTTGAATAATCCATTAACCAATGGATAATTAAAGGTGATGGAACAGGAGCATTCACAATTGCAATGGCAGGGTCCATACCCTTCACTTTACATTATCTACACAGTGTTCCTTTATTGCAAACCAATGTTATTTTTATTATTTCTTCTTAGAATCTCACAATATTCTCATCTTCAGAATAGCTGTTAATGTTTCTTTGGTTGTCTTTTTGTATTACACTTACCTCGATAGCCCACAAACTCTTTGAATGACTAGCTACGTTTCCAGAACCTGGAAAACCTCCACTGTGTACAATTCCTCAATGCTGTCGTTTTCTCCGAATGCCTTCCTTTAATGACATCATCTCTCATCAGCCGTTTATTCGAACAAACATGCTATTGATTTTAATACGCATTCATTAGCACTATGTGTGTCCCCTCCTCCTCACCCATGATTCTCCCCCTTCAGCCGATAATTGTTGCCTTTCATCGCTGCCCTGTTAGATTGCGTTGGCATTTTTGTCACCACCCTGCCAGTTCTCATTCCGATCTCCGCGAAGCCCCGCAGTCTGATTTACATGCATCCGCAGTCTCGATGTTCCACGCCGGAAAAGATGGCGAGGAGGTATCCGGGAGATGTTATTTAGGAGAATGGAAATTCAATCAATGTGATCGATTCATTTAATTTCCCAAACACTCAAGCCAAAACATATCCACAAAACAAAAGCTGTGTATAGCTATTTTTGGAACAGCGTACTAACATACTGATCAGTCTGTGCTCTGTTTGTTTCTATTTATATATAAAGAGATAAATAGATGCGTAGACCTGGCTGACGTAAGACGTTTGCTGAAATGTGCGGTATACAACACGCTACATGAAATACTGTATCCCACAATGCAGTGCGCTTGGCTTGACCTTCCATTTTCAGTGTGACAAATGAACCAAAGGCAATTACAGCCACGGTGTCATTTTTGACTGGTTATTTGTTTGCACTGCCAACATGTATGTGGAAAATTACATTTTTTCATTAGGTTGAAAACAGATGCCACACAAATGCAATATAATGGGGTTTCTCACCGTCATTAATCTATCATAACACTCTTTATCATGAACTTCTGTTTAATATAACACAGTATATATTAATATTCTGTTTTGAACATAGCCTATGTCTGACACTAAAAGCAGCGGGAAGATACAGTATGTGGATACAGTACGGTGTCATATCTTAGCATCAGTGCTAGCAAGCTGTCAAACCGCAAACCATTTTTAGCCAGTCTTTCTTCCTCTATTGCTGGTGCTCATACCTTCATTACCTTCATCCCTGGCTGACACTCCTGGCAGGTGTACCATGTGCTGACACAAACACTAAAGTGGGTTGGGTTATCCAGACGAGCAGCTCAGTATGGCCATAGGGAGCAGTTCCTGCCCACGCGCGGGGAGAGCAACCAGCAGCCCAGTAGTACCCTGAACTCCAGCTCGCGGAACAAGAGGAGTGTTGTTTGACCGCAGCAGGGCTGGCATATTGCTTACACCTCCTAAAGGGCAGAGGCAGGAGGCAGACAGCGAGATCCAGAGAGGGGAGGGATATTTGACACACATCACTGGAGCCGGTGGGACATCTTCCTCCTCTGTGAGAAACTGGCTGCAAACAAGAGGCACGGAAGCGTGGCTGATTAACATACACGGGCTTATATTCCCTTATCATTCCCTGCATTAACGTCGCTACATTGGAAAACACATCCCAGACCTCTAATTACTGTACATCTCAATGCCGTTATAGTTTCCTTATCGCAAATCGGCATCTCAAAGATTTGTATTTCTGCACTCGTTATTCCGAGCGCGACTCATTTGCGCTCGTTTGCAAACCGAAATGATTTGCACGGACGTGCGACCCGCTCTGATGTTTTGTTGTTTATTTGATAAACAATGATTTATTCATCATCAAACATGCAAACAGTCACATTTTTTCCCCTAATTCTTAAATTGTCGTTCTTTTGCTTAGCACTCAGGGACACGTGCAGATCAGGCTGTCGTTGCCAAGGATACACGCTTGCCAAGACATGGTGGGACGCGAGCCAATGGACATTTTACCATAATCTCAATTATATATGAATATGTTTTTCTTCCACCCCTGTTTTTAATGCACTGCTGTTTTCCACATATTCTACTGTTTCTAAAGCATTTCGGAGCATATAAGCGCAGTATCTTACAATGCATAAAACACATACATACAGTGTCCCCTGAATACAAAGCACTGAGAGTATACAGCACAATGGCTGGCTTTTTTGTATTCCTGCATGCAGTCAATAGTCTGACCCCGTGTGTGCAAAGCACTAATGAGCCTTGTAATTAATACGCAGTCACCACTTACGAGTTGAAAGCCGCAATAACTGTGCGGCCGCCATTGAAACGTCACTCTTGTTGTCTTGGCATGGCAGTAATTAACACAAGGCAACAGACACAAAGAGGAAATAGATTCTCAAACTGTCCGGTCTGATGCCAGCTTATGGCAAAGATGATTAATGTTTCATTGTTTTAATCGATTATCTAGCCTGAAGGGAGATGTATGATGTTCAATGGTTTAAAGCTGTCAGACTCTTTTAATGGATATGTTTGTTTATCCTCATCTTTAATTAATTTCTTGGTGTATTTACTTTAATTATTTTTTGTATGCTTTTTTTGAGGGGGGGGTATTACAATGCGGGTTAGTTTTGAACCTGCTTCCCCATGAGTACTGCCCACTGCACCATGGCACTGTGGTTTCTGAACTCAACAAATCATTTGCTGCTTATTGATATGTTTCATGCTGTCAGTAGTGAAAGCAATAATTTAATATTTTTTTTATTCTGATAACTCGCTTATTCATTCTGAAAGACAAAAATCAACAGCAGGGTCCAAAAGTCAAAAGTGTTAAAAATGTGGGATTCAAAATCTAATTTCACCCGGTAAATAAACAGAATGTTACAGTCATTAAAAAAATACTTACATAAAAAGCTAAAAGCTACTAAATATTTAAGATCTTGATCGAACCTGCGCTATGTTTAGGTCAATAATCAAATAGGGAAATTTGTGAGGTTAACGCTTGAACTCCAGTAGGTAAGAATTCTGTACTTCCATCGAATCACCCCGGATGGTCTTGGAACATTCTCAGTCACGCTGGGATAACATGGATCACCGCGTTTTTACACGAACGTGAATAGGAGAGCTTATGCCAGCTCCTGTCCCTGCTGTGATCAAAGGAACAAGGGCACATACCAAATGCTAACAAATCCTAGACTTCACATTTTAATATTGTAGTTTAACTCTCACTCGAACTGATGTTCTGAAAATATCATTTGGAATGAAAATAATGGCCTTAGTAGTTATAGACTTTTGGGCCTGACTGTATATGTGATCTGCGTACACTTAGTCTACTGTAAAGGTGGGCAGCGTCAAATGCGGGTCATTGATAAAACATGGTCTGGATTTTTAACAGGTGGGAGGTCACACCATGCTGCCCATTCGCTGGATGCCACCGGAAAGTATCATGTACAGGAAATTCACGACGGAGAGCGACGTGTGGAGCTTCGGCGTCATCCTTTGGGAGATCTTCACCTATGGAAAACAACCATGGTTTCAGCTGGCAAATAATGAGGTATGCTTATTCTGGCAGGTTCCATACAGTCCATTCCTAATCCATTTCTGGTTATACAGCAGAATAAAATAAATAGCTTTGGTCCTGCGTTGTTGGTAAACCATGAGTTAAAAGTAAGGTGTGAGGATGGAAATAATTAAAATATGGTAGTTCAGCTAAGTCGTGGTTTGATTCAATTGGATTTTGGAAGAGGGAAACACAAAAATCTGGTGGCGATTCAGATAAACATTAAAACAAGACCCTCCACCCCCTCTAGTGAGCACACTCACAAAATGGAGACAGAATGTTTGCGCTGGCTCAAACAAAACATGGACTGGACCTACAGGAAATGGAATGTTGCCTTATCCCTTGCTTATGTGGCAATGTAGCAATATGAGGCGCATTCATTTCTAGTTTTAATGTGACTTAGGCCACTATTAAGCAATTTAATTGTAGATAAAGATGGTACCTCAGGCTTACCCTGAACATGACTTGCGTTTAAGAAACAGACAGGAAATGCATGTATTTAGTTGTCACCTTATTGACTTATTCAGCGCACACGTTCCCTCGTGTGCTGCATTAATGAGCGACCTTCTTGCTTAATTTTAGCCTATTGTTCTTTTCTATGTTACAAAGATCTGGATGAGCTCCAAACAAAGAGAGACACACACCAGAGATGCTTCTCCCAAAATATTTCCACACGTCTGAATAGCACAGATTGTTATTTACCTTTTCAGAGGCACCTCTTAATTACCACCATTGAAGCGCAATTAAATTTTTCACCATGCTTAGAGGAGAGCTTTATATAGCGCCTTGTGTATTTACTTGTGGGTCTGAACCGGGACTAATGCTTCCAAACAAAACTTTGTCTCCACCAAACTTTGATCCCTGTGTGTTTAGACCGTCTGTACGATGTGAAAATTTTAAGTATGTGGCCAGTGCCTGTGGCCTGTTATGAAAAGAGCAGCAAATCACATCAGATTTAGAAATAATTTACGGTAAGACCGCAAACAGATTAACTGATGCTCAGTATACTTTATAGGAGAATCTCATGAAACCTGGGTTGTCTGGGTTATATCCACCCTAAAAGCAAAAGAGAGAAAGATATCAGAACTTATATTTTGTATAAAGAAAATTAAGCTTCGTAAGACCATTAATATTTTTTGTGTTGTGACATTTTTTGATTAATAATTAACCTCCTCCTTTCATTACCGTAATGCAACTCTTATTTCCATTACTATTCATTACTATTTTCATTAGAAAAAGTTTAAATCGCAAAGTATTGATACACAATGGTGGTGTTGTCACTTACTTGAACATGAATAAAAAGTACAGTAATTACAGTAATGAGAATCTAATGAGTATCAGCATTAAAAATAACCGGAATTACAAAAACTCTGAATGAACTGAAATCGATGCATTACCGTAATGAGGCTTTTTTTGTGAAAGTGCA
The DNA here is from genome assembly GCA_036877575.1 of Botia almorhae. NCBI lineage: Eukaryota > Metazoa > Chordata > Actinopteri > Cypriniformes > Botiidae > Botia > Botia almorhae. Next base: position 65,110 of record JAZGTJ010000751.1, on the reverse strand, counting down.
AACATTTACTTGATGTAAAAATAGGAAATATAATTTCGTACGTGTTCCTTTTAACTTTAGGGAGAGGCGTTACTCAGACAAGTTTTCGTAAGATTCTTTTTTCTAAACAAGAAACGGCGCAGGCACAAACAATATAAATCAGAGAGCCCTCTGAGAAAATGTTTTATTTCTGACGCCGGCCAAACACAGCTGGATATGCTAAAAATACTGTGGCACTTCTGAGCGCCAAGTTGTGAAAAGTAAAACTAAAAACAAGTGCTTTGTATACAACAGACTCTCTTAACACTCTTAAAGTCACGGCTGCTTTAACACTTCACACAGAGATTATCAATATCAGGTCTCTGAATTATAATCTTTAAGTGAATAAAGATTCCTTTTACACAAGGAAGATGTGTGTGTGTTGTATTGTATACACTGAAAGAGGGTTTGAATTCCAATGAAAACCACTGCTTCATATTCTGTAGCCAGAGGGCTGGTGGCTACTGTATTGCATCAGAATGTTGTGAAAACGAAACCAAACCATCAGTCAATAGAACATAGACAGTCACTAGCCAGAGTCAGAGCGGTAAACTCAAGGGACAGCAAACAATTATCTGTCTCTTCTAAAAGTCAATACAAGGCTTTCTACTTGGTCAGATGTCTTTTTTTGTATTTTGCTTATCGTAATAGGCAGGCTATAGATGTTTTCTCCACAGAAACAGGAAAATGTTACAAGAGAGAGCAAAAACACGATTCACTCAGTTCTTGTAAATAGTCTCTCCGTTTCTACAAGTATACACTTGCGTTTATTTAAAGCTACCTCAGATTTATTTAGAAATATACATTTTTCAGAAATTCTAATTCCGTGGGTGAACTAATGAATTCATTACGAATGAAGAAGTTATTAAGAGAACATTTCCCATAATGCCTTGCAAAACTATTAGCCAATCGTAAGTAACTGTTTACAAACTTAAGGTGACACTCTAACCTCTTCCTCTCTTCACAGGTAATCGAATGCATCACACAAGGACGTGTACTGGAGAGGCCACGACTTTGTCCCAAGGAGGTGTATGACATCATGTTGGGTTGCTGGCAGAGGGAACCACAGCAGAGGTTGAACATCAAAGACATCCAGAAAATTCTTTATGCCATGGGCAAAGCTACACCCGTCTACCTGGATATCCTGGGCTAGGCTTTCTGGGGAATATGTTTGTCTGTCTGCGTCTATCCAAAAGAGGAACAACCTGGGATTATCCCAAAACAACATGTACCTTATGCTTCACTGTCAGACACCAACAACATGGGGATGGACTTAAGTGCCTGCTACTTCTTTCGATACACTGGATAACCGTCTTTAAAAAGCACTTTTACATTTTGTTTACCTGCATATAAAAATGTACAGTTCTACAGCAAGAAGAGGAATCTTTCGCTATTTCTTTCATTTTTCCTTTCGTTTTGGTAAGAAGGGCCTACTTTTAAACTTTAAAGAAAGAACGATGGAAAATTATCCCCTAAAATATGGAAAATGGAAAAAAAAGTTTTTCTTTTTTGTTTGTTTTTTGTTTCCTGACTGCTTGACAAAACTCCCCCGGTCGTTACTTGTTTTTCATCTTATTAAAATATATATTTTTATTTATTTTTCTTTCTCCGAGTGGAAGAAAATGGCCATCCGCCATGTTTCTTGCTGAGAGTATCTCACCTTTTGGATATGGCTGCTCGCCGTTGCCATGTCAGATGATTGGCAAGGACTTTTTTAGTCAAAAAAGCCTTACTGCGCTCTGATTGGCCGGATCTTCTCTTTGACTCAACAGGAAGTATCCAACAGGGCTTTTAAATATAATGAGGAGCTTTTTAGCGAATGGATTAACTCGAAGGAGCAAAAGGAACCACCAATCAATACAAAGGAGTGTATTTAAAAAAGAATGTATATAATGTAAATTTCTGTGTCACAAGCAACAGTATGTTAAATTATTTCATTTCCTGATTAGATGACTTTAGTTCCTTGGTGTGCTGTTACGGTGAGTAAATTCTATAAATATTTTGATAATATTTTAATGTTTTTTTATTTTTCCACATGTCCATAGAATGTATGTCCATATTTTAATCTAAATGAACCTTCATTTGTTATTATTTTTTGGTTGTTGTTGAATATAGGACAAAACGTCATATATTCAGGAAGACTTGACAGTGGTCGAGAATGGTTCAGTTTTCACAACAAAACACACACACTGACAGTAAATATCTTTGTCTCGCTCCTTGTATTCCAGAGTCCATTGGCTTCCGAAGTGAGTGTGTCAGGAAATGTAGATTTAATTCCTAAGCAAAAAATCCGGAAAATACTTTCATTCCATTCATTTATCTTCATTTATTTTGTGAATTACGATTATGCTTCTTTGGAAAAAAAAAACAGTATTTAGGATATTTGGGAAAGTTAGCATGTGTAAACGGACTATCATTACATTGGTACGCTCACATTACAGTGTTACTTTAAATTCATACCCCACATGGATTATTACATGGAAAATTATAACAAGAAACTGCTGTCCTGTCCTAAAATCCTAGTGTTTCTGTACCACCTTCCTGTAATTGTATCCACAGAAATATTGTATTCATTAGCAGACGTGAATGAGTCAGACTGAGTCGGTAACAAAATTCTGTAAATTCTGTGAGGTAATATTCATTAGTTTAACGATTGGAGACGATTTTGGAATTGTGAACGCGTGGTGTGATGATGTCATTGTATATAAGAGATGGAGCTTGTCTGAGACTAAAAGGGCTTGTTTAGAACATTCTTTCTGTATTCTGAAATGACAAACGGCAGGATTTTATTGAAGCGTTTGCGCTTGTTCCATCTCTCTCGAAAGCTTTTGCTGGCTCATGCTTTTCATTCAAGGTGATCCATGGCTCGGTATTTCTCTGCTGATAAATCTATAATCATTGCACGTGCAGTCAGCCAAGTAAACTTCAGTTCAGCTTTGGCAGCAGCTGTGCGCCTCGCCTCACAAGCGATTGTTCATATCAATATTTAGCGATATTTCATAAAATCAACCTTAATTAACCCTAAAACTCATAAGATGAAGGAATGATGAGAAAGAACAAACAAAGTGTATTACCTGCTCAGTCGTATTGCTAACTCTGAGGTTTCTGCAGCTCCCTAACTTAACCATCGCAAGTGTATCGAAAAAGTGAAATGTTGAAAACTTTCCTGCTGTTCTCAGCCCCCTATCAGGAACCGCAACTTAAATTGCTGTTCTGTCGCAACCTGTCTGTCACGATTCGACAGAACACATTTTTGCTAACCCACAATCTCATCTTTCAGATCGGGAAAAGTTCCAGGTGCGAGGAAAGTGACTTGAACATTTGTTGATCTTGTTGTGGTTTTTTTCTTCTGTTTCCCACAGTGGCCAGATAATTCTCTCCACATCTATGACAAGGGGGAAATTGCGAAAGTCTTTCCATAACACCGACAGCGATGTGTTTATGTGTGATAAGATGCTTCTCATTTTGATTTTCTTGTCGGCTGCAGGGCCCTGCTGCACATATTTACTGACTTTACAATTTTGCAGAGTGCACCAAGCTTTTAATGCAAAAATGCAACAGAGAAGATTTATCCCAGCAGAGCGAATGTGTGCTTCCCAAATTTTGACATTAATAAAGTAAACACACTTCCCTTTTCTCAGCACCTCCATTCAGGATGAGCCCGCCAATCAGAGCTTGACTTTTAACAGAGGCACGATCCTCTTGCCGGTTGTAATTTCTGCAAAACTGTCATTGATGTGGCATACCAGATTTTACACGTGCACAGTTGAGCGTTCATGCTAAATTAGGTTCTAATTGGAAGGAAACAGACAAAATGTCACTTTTGGCAAAGATGACAGATCCCAGCTTTCGTGCTGAGAGGCTTGCCATCCAGTCTGTGTGCTTGATTTCTGAGTATGAAAATTATGTTAACAAACAGTTGTAAAGCGGTAGGCTGCTATTAATATATTATTATACTCAATATATTTTATTTTTTCAGTGTGGAGAATTGTTTTGTGAATATATTCAGTACTTCCTGCACTCTTCATATCTGCCTTTATTAAAATACTGGTTTAATCAAATAAGGTCAAAAAACCCATTAAAACTTTATTAGCACTAGCATGCTACAGCTTCATTGTTAAACGTTTTTAACAATATTATATTCATTTGATAATAATAATGTATTAAAACATTCATTTTATAACTGGACAGCAATTTCCTTCTTTAATACCAAATTTTGCCAGACATAATCTTTATATCCGTAATCTGTATGTATCCCCTCCCTCCATGTGCATGTAGCCTGTATCTGTAACCAATCAAAACATTACCTGCTTCAGAAGAGGACTAGTGGTTGTGACTTACTGTTGTGAATCGCTTAAGCTGGTGGTTACCGAGGATTATTTGAGTCATTGACTACATAACTGTGACTAACGGGGTCGAAAGAGTCAAACATTTTCTCTGCGTTTTACTTGGTGAGACCGATTGCTGTTCAATGACCTGTGATAGGTGGATTATACAAAAGTGGTGAGGAGGGCTTGGGTGCAGTTAGCCGTGGGGGGCGGGCGAGTCTGTATTCTGTATCCTTATCACCCAAAGCTGTCGGAGAACCGAGGCGAACTGAATTAGTAAATTCTGTAAATGAAGGAACGCTGCCGCAGCTGGTTTGCAGCGAAGGATCAGAGAGGAAGAGACAGTGTGACAGCAGGTTGACGGTACGACAGCTCCAGGGGTTGCCGGACTCTAATGACTTCACCTTGCAGAAATGGGTGGAAATTACCAATGAAATGAGTTTTTGGCCCGGGCTTTTAGATATCCCTTAAATATGATGGCTGGTCTTGCGGTAATCCCCCCGAGGCGGTGAAGAGGTGCGTGTGGGGTTGTGTATGTGTGTGTGTGAGGAAGAGAGGGGTGGGAAAGATGAATCAGTGAAGGTCACACACTAACAGAGTGAATAAAAGAGCCACAGCGCTGTCTGTTGGCAGGCTAACAAAGTTGAGTTAAGCATTTAGAGCCACGAGAGAGGCAGAATCTCTCCCTCCCTCCGTGGCGGCGAACAGGCGCGGGGCGATTGATGAGACGTTTAAGGCCTTAATCACGAGATGAAGAAGCGAGGCAGGAAACTGGAACATTATGGCTGGAATGAGCTCTCTTTCAGCACTTCATAACCCTGCCGAAGGGCCGCCAAACCTCGCCACTGTCACGCTTCGCTGCTGATCTCAGATCTCAGCCTTCTCCTCATCCATTTATCCTACAGTCTGCGGCCCGATTTACCAAAGCGTTTAGCGCATGCAAGACCGCCTCACCGAGGCAAAACGAGGAAGAAAAAGCCTAATTGGCCAATCACTGTCGAAAACGTTAAATCGCAAGCGAAGATACCTAAATTCACCAACAAAACGTTCAAACGCGTTGCGTTAACATTTTTCTGAATTACACCCTTTGATATACTTCACTGCAAGCACTGGGAGGCAAAACCAATCCGGGCATAGCGCCTTTAGAAACCAGTAACAACCCCATCAAATTAGCCAGGCGGCTTTTAGATCTCATTTAGCACCCTGACTCTTGATTTGGCCACCTGGAGCATTAATCTCCCTGAGACGCAGTGACGCTGAATATCTCGCTGATTGAATCTCTTATCCCAAATGGTCGTGGCTGCAGATCTTCAGCTGTCACCGTGGCATGCACAAAAACATGCCGCCCCGCTCCGCCTGCAGGATAAAACTCTCATTGCCTTCAAAACATTTAATTAAAGATCCTTATCTGATTTGAAACCCCACTCCTAAATTACAAATGAGACTACCAGAACAAGTCCTTATCTACCTCCAGTGCATTGCGGCTTAAGTACTCTTAATGTACTCGGGAAAAAGCGCTAAGAAGTCACGGACGATTCGTGACACGTTTTGTGATATACATAACAATGGTTGACATTTTCATACATTTGAAGCAGTGATATGGCTAGAAATTCCAAACTAAATCCCCAAGACGAGCTGCATTCCGAGAGTCGGAGCTGTGTGCGCTCCGGGCACGTGGACAAGCATGTGAATCTTGCTACTTAGAACTGAAAGTGCTTCAGAGATCCGTAGTTCAGGCCAAGCTGTGGGAAAAGCCGATCCTGCTTCCAAGGATGGCGGTGCGTTAAACTCAGAAATCCTGGCCAAACGCAACTGTCTCGTTTAAAAGGGAGGTTAGAATTGACTGCAGCATTAAGACCTCAGATGGGGACGTCACCCCAGAGCAATCTCCTGCACCGTCAGCAGACTTTGACATCTAGATTAACCTTGTTGCTGTGAGCGTGCTGATGGCTCTCATTGGCATGCAAGACGCATCTCGGATCCTCTGCTCCAGAGTTACCGTGGCCCCTCCTTTTTTTCCTGTGTGAACGCGAACGTGTGTATGTGCTGTCTTATGCTGATTGAGGGAGTTCCTGCCATATACCGTGTGTGTGTGTGTGTGTGTCTACCTAAGCTAGTTTTGGGAACAGATTTGTACCTAAGTAAGCTAAACCTGACAGAACATTCTTTGGGGACATCCAGGGAAACCTCCTTTTAAAATGATATATATTTTTAATAGTAAAAATACAGGTTTTTGGTTAGGCTTAGCTTAATTTATAACTAGCTGTATATACAGTAAAAACAATATAAGTACTGTCCCCATTTAGATAGCTAAGTACAAGTGTGTGTGTTTGTGAGAGAGTAGGGATGTTTTTGAATGGTAATCAGTTCAGGCTTCTCCACCTTTCTCAAGCTTACCAGTTCAAGCAGGTGAAAGATATACCAAAGAGTCTGTGGACATGTGCGGATGGCTTAAGTCTCTATCTGTCCACAACCATTTCCACTGAAGTGCTTTTATTTCCTAATAGAGAGTAAGGCCCATTGTTCCACAGAAGAATACATGTCAATCAGAACAATAGTGGTGAGAGCTGCTTTGAGCTCCTGCCCAATCTCTTAAACGTGTTATTCCACCTTCTCCCTCTCTGGTCAGGCTGTGTGAGAAAGTTGTTTTACCGGGTTGATTACTACATGGCGGTTCCTTGTTATTTTCACCTGTAATTGTTTCTTCTCACTAGTGCCAGATAATGACCAGAACCCTGTTGGTCCAAATTTAATATCTAAACGTTGGGACGATTAGTCGTCAGCCTTCATGTCGGCCACGTTTGTGAAATAAACTTCCACCTGCCAACCCAATGTGGAGCCAATAAGTCACTTTTCCTTTTACGTAAGAGCTATTCCAAGCTTCCAAGTTTGGTACCATGTGTGTGTAAAAGGAAACAAAATGGTCCAAATCAACCTTAGGTGGTTTGCTGGTCATTATCTGGCCAAGCTAGTCTCCCAGCATAGTTAGTTTGCAGCTACCCAGCTGGTCTCCCAACCTGCCCAGCTATATAGTATCCAGGCTGGTGTTCCTCTACTTGACTAATTAGCGTTCCAGTCTGATCAGTGCCCAGAACCATTTTAAAACCATTGAAACAGAACAAGCTAATTATCTTGGTGCCCAGCTAAGACCAGCAAGCCACCTGAATCTGGTTTAAACCATTTCTTCAGCAGGGCTGTTATCCTAAAGACTGTGTGATTCTCTGTTGACATTCCCACAAAACATACCAATGATCTGAAGGTTTCAGAAGCAAATGGCTATAAGACTGAGAGATACTCATGGCTGTCTTGCTTGAAGGACCAACTGCAGAGAAACCGCTTTAAATGTCTTCATTAGTGCCACGGCTAACAGCAGCAAACCCCTGCAGGGTTTGGAGGGTGCTAGCATTAACCCGCTCGTACAATAACCAGACTAAAAAAAGTGTCTTTAGAAGGAGGGTATAGAAGAGTAGGGCAATGAGTTCTGACTCACTCCATGCCGCCTATACTGTGTTTGCCTCAAAGCCTGGGTGACATTTCAGACCACAGCTACGCCCACCTTAATACCGCTACACACAACACCACAGTTTCACACCGAACTGCTGCAAACCAGCCTCTCACTGCAGCCTCTGAAGATAAAGAACATGTTTGAGTCTCAGTTAGAGGGTGACACATGACCTTTTAGTTTCACTAAAGTCTGGAAAACGGTTATGGATAGATAATCGTTCATAATGCATTTAGCTTATTTACTATACGGTTATGACATTTCCCATGCATTACTCTGGTCTTCTAGTTAAATACGCACAATGTAAATCCAATCATTTCCAACCAGCTAGTTATTAGAACATGCCGACCCTAGAGACTAGCATTGTAGGACACTGTTTCCCAAGGGTGTTTGGGAAATGACAGTATAAAAAAGAAGGACAATAATAATATTTGAATGATATTTTGGACGTATATTAGTTACAGCGGCTTTACAATCACATATAGTTTTATTTCATACTGGAAGGTTTAGTACACAGTAAAGTGCTTTTAGTAAGAGATAGACTTGTATGTTAAAGGCCAGATTTGTGTGTTAAAGGCATAATCATATAATATAATATAATCGAGTGTTCCATTCATAAATATCTGATTCTATAAAGTTATAAGTGGGCTATATATGTTTGTTAAGTAATAGGTTTAATAGCCTTGTTTTACATGTTTCTAAAACAGCGTTTGGATATTATTTCCAAATTGAGGCACAAGGATTGTGACTTTTTAGACTGTTGGTTAGTTAGTTAGGTTATGTTAGTGCTAATAAGTTTTAAACGTGAGTATTGTTTGAACAGGCTTGCTAGTTTAGCCCTCTTATATGACAGATGTCACATTGAGTTACAACTATAATATGTATTTTTTTATTAAAGTACTTTTTCATCTTGATGTGCGAAGCTACAGTATAAGTAATCTATAGGTGCACAGCAGCATTGGCTCAACCAGTGACATGAGTTTAAGATCTGTTTATTTGACAAACGGCTTTATGGGTAAAGTGATTATAAAACCTGCTTGAGAACGTCAATAATTTTGCATTTGGTTTCAGCTTTTAAATGATCTGTCCACCCCACACAAAAACAGTAGAAAGTTTCCTGAAATCTTAATTCTCTACTAGTCATTTCTGCCCTTTGCCGCAAACATGCTTTTAGAATCTATCACAATGTGGAACGATAATAAAACAAATGTACAGTCTTTGTCGTGAGGTATAATAACTTGTTTCTCATCGTCAGTCATTTCAGATAATTGCCTTGAATGTTTTTGTTTATAAGGACAAGACATTTATGAGGAGAATTGTTGGGTCAGGTTAAATTAGTTTCTGAAACAAAGGCTGATGATAAAAAATGACAATTTAGATAAAGCTCTTACGCGCACATTGCTTGCAGGTTCTTCTAAGAATTCTCTTTTTGTTTTAAAGCCATTCAGTTCAAATCCCTGTTTTCATAATAATATAACCCTTGTAATGGAAGCCATAAATAGAGTCTATTTGATATTTGAAGCCATATGAGGAAGAACAGTCAGACCTTTGAAGTGTATACATACACACAGATTCTGTTCTTGTCATGCAACCAACAGACCCACTGTATTGTTTGAAAATCAGGGAGCTATTAGTCGAATAACAAGTAGCTTAATTTGACTACCATACAGTAATATCACTGCAGCTAAAAAAAGACAACATTTCCTTCCCCATCTCGACTCATGCGGTGCTAAAGCCAATCGGAAGCGGAAAAAAAACAGCGGGAACTGACATTTCAAGCCTTGTTTTAAAAACTAACAACGTCTATATTAAAGTCTGCAGGCAGCAGGATTTGTGCGGACAGACTCTCATCCATGTATTGTTTTGTCCATCTTTTCATCTCTCAAACACACTGGCCCTCCAGGTAGTAGACTGACTAGAAAAGTAGACGGCTGAGCCGATGGTACTTATTGTCTGGATGCTCGGGCTGTAACGGAGAGCCGGGTCAGGGATCTGGAATCCAGGGAGAGGAGATGAATTGGTAATCACAAATGTAATATGACTCTGTGTTTCTAGTAACGTATAAGAGCGCGGGTAGATTATGGTGGAAGAGAAATATATTACAGCGGGGTTGTGTCGTCACAAAACAGCCTTGAGTCCATGTCCACATGTTCAGTTTTTGCTTCTTTTAAAATGGACGCTTTGTTCGGCAGCTTGTCTATCGTTGCCTTTGGTATTGACGTCACACGGGTGGTATATACGTTAAACAAAGCTTAAGCGAGTCATTAAAACATTAGCAATATTTGTATGTGTCATTATAATAGTCATCTTTCAAATGATCCCGAATATATTTCTCTTCCTGTGAACTGTGTATGAGAAATATCTGTTGCAATATTAAATTGTGGGAGACATTTAAGCTACATGTCTGTATTTACTGGCACTTGAAGTAACGCGAGGACAGCGGCTGGGCAACGTAGAGGATTTTTTCAAACATCTCAATATTTACGTGTGTGACAAGTGCTGATATTTTTGTGTTTTCATTGCCATCGCTCTGTGTACGGTTTAAAAATAATAACTTTGTGACACCCTCTGGCATCCACAGTAATGTATTCTCCATCTGAGAGACTCCACGATTTCTCTTGACTATTTCTATGATCGTGTCTGAACCCTCGTTAGAATGACGAAGGAACGAGGTGTAAAAAACGTCACGGTTCCTCTGTTTGTATCTCATTGTTAAGCCACCTGTGTTCCGTTTACTTATCCATCTATAAACTAAAAACAGCTGTAACTAACTATGTATCCTATGATGATTTATGTAGACTTATTCTATAAATAAACTGAAAAAATACACTTGTCATCGTCTGTGACTTTATTTTTGTTACAATGCAAATGTTGATTGCTGCTTAAAACCAAATGTCTTCAGTAGGCGTCCACAGGTTTATGATTATTGATTCTTGTGATATTGTTATATAATGTCATTCTTGAAGCTCCAAGATGCCTGAATTAAACCCCAAAGTCATTTGAGAAGACAGCACACCTTTTTAAGATCTTCAAACCCCTTCGGGTGGTTTGCCAGCTGACCTTGAGTGAAATAACTTTCTCCCTGTTCACACGCCAGGCTGGAGGACATGATATAGGTACTGCTGCCATCACAGCCATATATTATGTGCACCCAAATCACTCTGTAGCCACGACAGCCTGTCTCCAGGGTTGGAGGGAGGAGGCGGTTAGAACCTCCATACCTGCAGTCTAGCGATAACCTCTTTAGTTGTGACCTTTCCAGATTGCGCAGTGTAAAACATGGCCCTCTTTAACTCCAAACAGCGGTGTGCCTTAGGAACAGTGGAACATTAGATCTTATTCGATGCCTCGCTTAACTCACAAGCATAGGGATGTTGTTTAGACATTATTATTCCAGTGGAAGTCATCTGAAATAATACGAAATTTGGTCTCCGCCAGATAACTGAGATAGTTCACACAAATATGAAAAATGTGCTTTTGTTTACTCATCCGTGTGCTGTTTTTTTTCCATCATTTACATTTAGGCGTTTGGCAGACGCTTTTATCCAAAGCAACTTACATTGCATTATACTACACATTGTTCACTATACATTGAGTATGTGCAATCCCTAGGATCGAACCCATGACCTTGTCGTTGTTAACGCCATGCTCTAACCACTGAGCTACAGGAAAGCTAATCTTCCTAATCTCTTGACGTGGGTGAGGAATTTTGTTTTGAATGAACGGTACCTTTAATATAAACTGGTGTTGTACTGGTGTAGCTACGTTGATGACTGTAGCATAGAGACGCAAACGTTAATAAAGCCGATTGCCGCTAATTGCGTCGCAATGTTGGAATTACTGTAGTATGAATCCACACAAGAAAAATGCAACAAGGACAGAATGTATCGCGCTCACCGAAGCAGCCCTTGTTCCTTCCTGGAGGCCACCACAGGCACAGTACAACAGCTAAGCTTCATTATAGCTCATCCAGGACACAATATGCAAAAAAGGTCTTGAAGACAACAGTCTTCAAACCTAAAATTGCTTTACCCAAAATAAATCATTCAAGGTATGACACCTGTCAAGACCTGATTGGTTCCTCATTAATGAGGTCACCCTTCCTGTCTCCACCTCTGTCTGTAGCCCTCAGATTCGAGCGCTGCGCCAATGATTGATGGCTGTAAAACTCTTTCAGGGTCTCATGTCATCGTTCTGATCGGGTCTAACGTGAAAGACAGCAGCCTAATAGATCTCTAATTTACATGCGGCCGACAGAACCCTTTGACTTTAATTAAGACAGTGTGAGATCATCTTGAGGAAGGAACATGACGCGTCTGCTCGTGCTGCACACCAGGCGACTGAGGATGAGATAAAGTCAACCTGCCAGTCTAATCCTTAATGACCCCATTCCTCACATTTGCCTTTCGATTTAGCCTGTGGCGGGAAAAAGAACTTTTACAGTGTGTCCTTAGCAGCTGCAGCACATTACTGTAGGTATATATATATATATATATATATATATATATATATAACTCATATGAATTTGCACACTGAATATTGAATTTACCCTGAGACTGACAGAATCTGACTAAATAAGCAAGCATAAGGCAAATGCATGTTTTTATGCATTGTGTTACAGTTCATACAAAACACTGGTTAAAATACTTTTACATGAGGACTACTGGATTAAAATCAAACTAGTTTTGAACTGATTACGGATTTAAATGTGGACGTGAATAGAAAAAACACGGCTGGTCTAATTTGTAATGCTTCCATAATTTCATAAATGTTTTGTTTTACAAATTACTTTTAAAAATGTATAGAACCTAATGATATTAAACATTAGGACATTGTTCTGCCCATACACACATCAAATGTGCGTGCTGCCACAATCTGTTACAGTACTAAAAGTGTGTAATTTATGCACGACTATTGGCATTCTAAAAAACTAAACGTTAAAACAGCCAGACCAGTCTGGCCACTCAAAGAAAGAAAAAAAGATTTTTCAGAATTAAAATTAAATAGTAAAAAAAAAAACTATTGGTGCCACCAGTGTACAAAAATTATACCTCATCTTTAAACCTCCCGGCTAACAATACCCCACAAAGGTTTGTAAATTCATTATATTAATTATTCAAGCTATGTATCTTGGGCGTTTGTTGTTGGTATTTTTTCAGTTAGTTTTCCAATCTGCTCTTCAGTCGCAGGAACTGCTTCTTATTCCTGCTAAGACAGGGCGTACGCCCTGCTGAAACACCTAGTGCAATGACAGGCGTCTGTGAGTCAGAGCAGACCCGCGTCCTGGCAATTTACAGATCAGACATTACAAACACCGAGCTAGTCAGACTGGTAATGAATTATGCAGGCAGGGTGAGATGACAAGCCTTTGAAGGTTTGAGGGCTGAGAAAGAGGGTGAGGAAAGTTTCTCCTGGGTGCAGACTGCACAACAGAGACACAAGTGTTGTGAGCGCGACGGGGAGGCGTGTGCGCAGCATCGGTGATGGTTTAATTTAACGCTATATTCCCTCGCTTACTCAACAACAGATTACTGTATTATATCTATTACCGTAAAACATTATAGGTTTTGTTTATAGCATCTGTGCAGGGATCTCTAGGAGGACAGAAATCTGAAATCTAGTTTTGTTTTCTGTACTGTATATCAATATACAGTATAACTTCTAAAGTAAATCCTATGTATACACATTTTATTGTCTGTGGTTTCTCTATGATTACTTTAATAAAAAAAGTAATTGTAATATTTAGTTAAAATGTAATGCATTGCTCTGCTTTTGTAGTGTTCCTGTAGCTCAGTCGGTAGCGCGTTGCGCTAGCAGCGCAAAGGTTGGGGGTTTGATTCCCAGGGGAGCACACGTACTGACAAAATGTATAACTTGAATGTACTGTAAGTCGCTTCGGATAAAACCGTCTGCTAAATGCGTAAGTGTTTTTCAAGACCTTACTTCCAACCACTTGTCATTTGGAGATACTTATGACTGAGATTAAAAAAACTCCTGCCCTCTATTTTTGTTTCGTGGCCTAACCTGCTTCTTTGCAGGGTCAATGCAGGTACCACAGTTCCGAAGGTCTTGAATTTACTGGTCTTCCTGTTAAAACGGGCGGTTCATGACACGCATTTCTAATGCCCTAGACGAAATAAAAGTCAGTAAATGTTTTGTTCCTCCCTCCCAGACCTCCTCATTTACGAAATGCCAGCATCAAAGCATTCAATTAACAGTACACTGACAGCTGTTGCGGTAAGTAAAGAGGCTATTTTTCAAGAATTAAATTATATATCAAGCTGGCCAGGGCAATTCCTCGCGCTCGCTCTCTTGCCGAAACCACGGCTGCTTTATGATTTATTAAAAACCCATAACCTGAGGTCCCATTAACATTTCAGAAAGTGAGCTATTTTCTCCACTCCTTTAATGTACCTTTTAATGTGCAACATTCATCCATGGGAGTACCAGGTGCTGCCGAAGATCAGGCACGTGATGAGTTTCACGTCTCCGTAACCGTGGTGAGACTGGCCACTGGAAATGTGTCAGAATCGCTGGATATTCCTCTCGGACTTGTAGCCTGCAACCTCCTTTGGGTACATTAAAAAAGCTACAGGGTAGCACAGTGGCCCTGATTCACTCAAGCTGTAATAAAAACCAAATTTCCATGTCTGTGAAAGGCTATTGACACATTTTCTCATTTTAGTGCTTTGCCATTTCTTAGCATTAATCTAGCGTGGAGAATGGACTTTAATTGAATGGAGGCCACTGCGGCGCTTAAGTCGCGGTGTGATTGTGGATTGATTTCGGCCTGCTTGCTGCAAAATCTAGCGTTATTCTTTTGTGCTATGAGCGTCATGCTAAACCTCATAAACTGCGGCCGCTGTTGATTGGCTAAGAATGAAACACAAATGAGTCGTCAACTAAAACCTACAAGCCTGTTTAAATCACTTCTTTGCATCTATAGAAACAAACTACTGAAAATCGAATACAATTCCGAACAGATTACAGTAAATAATTGGATTATCTATGTATGTAGGTCTCGTTTGGTGTACATTTCAAGCTTACACGAGTCATGACCTCCTCCTGTATTGATTGGCTTCCCATATAACAAGTAAATCTTAATTAAAGATGTAACATGGAACCTCATAATAATGTTTGACTAATTCAAGTGGTTACTTAGTTTCCTAATGAGAGATGCAGTGGCGTTATTACAGTGTATTGATCAAACAGTGGTCTCCACCACGCACCTTCTCTGGTTTCATCTCCAGACAGCTCTCCGATTTATCGTTGTTTCTTACCAGAACTGAGTCCACCACCTAAGCGGGCTATAGAACTGCGGCCACTTACTGCTGTACTGTTGCTGGGGTTCCTTGTGTTACACAAGTGAGAGCATCTTCTCTTTATCAGCAGCTACACGAAAGCGAGACATTGGAGTTTCCCAGGGGGAGAGACCAGGCTCGTCTGAGTGCCATGATCAATATGGGCCGCCCTCGCTTTTATATCAGAAATATAATACAGCGGCACCATAATGCATCTGGTTATGGGCCCCCGGCATATGCTTAGGGAGGCTGCTGTTTCTCATCCACTATAAAGCAGTCCCTTTCCAGCACGTCCCCTGGGGGCTCGTGGCACACAGTATCAACGGGAAAACAAAGCACTTTTCACTGTGTGTTAGCAATGGTGCAGTCAGACCTGTGCTACAGATGAGGGAAATATCTTGCTGTTTTGGTTTCTGCCACACAAGCCAGCGCTGCAGGAACAGCCCTGTGCATGTTTATACCATCGTTTACAGTATTTGTATTTGTTTACTGTATTGGGGAACATGCATTTACATCATTTTAATGCTGCGAGATGTTTTTGGGCCTCTGCTATCAAAACAGTAAGGGATGCTTATGGTAAAAGGTGATAATAAGACCACAGATTTTCTGGGAAACAGATTTAAAGGCACAATGCCCATGTTTTCAAAACCAGCATAACAGTGTTTTATTAAGACTATTTAGCGTTGAATAAAACATGTTCATTTATTACAAACATTTCTCTCACCTCATCCATCTTGGCTCTTTGCAATGCATTCTGGGATAGTGTTTTCTGTGTAAGACACAATAGATACTGCCTTATATTTTTATTTGTTTTCTATATAATTCCATATATATTTTCAAAATTTCATTTCATATTTGGCTAAAACGCGGTATCTTATCTGACATTAACAATGTTGTTTAAATGTAGTTTTTTTTGGTAATTCTACAACAACCTCAACAACCAACAATTCTCTGTGTTTAGCTCCTATACATTTTAAGTCAACAACAGGAAGGTATCCCAGCATTGCAAGCAATCTTTGAATGTCAAGGAGGACTTGAGAAAGTATGATATAAGACGCAAACTACCCTTCACTCTATTAATTTACATTCCCGGAGGCCATTTCAAATGGCATAAATCTAATAACAGGTTTCTAGTGAGATGCATCATGGGTAATATATAAACTCCACTTTACAGCCCAGGAGGGCAGGAGGGAGAATCTGATGCAATATAGATAGAGAGGAAACTCAAAGCTCAGCCACATTATATAGCAGAAAAACATGGTCGATAGCAGATTTGAAATGTGATTAAAATGTGCATACAATGCCGCTTGACTGATAAACTCTCTCTCCCAAAATATGTTTACTTTTTCATTTTTTATTCGAGGGACTGGTTAAGCAACACAGAACCCTGTGCTGGAGTGGCAATTTTTTACGCACTGCACGTCCGCCTGTCGTAAGGCGCTATCCTCTTACCAACAGTGACAAAAAGAATGTAAAATCAAAGAAAACCGAGTTTGACAAAATATCACATCGTTGTCCACAGTGTTCTTGGGGTCCTTTGTAGGTTTCCGCCCACAGCATCTGTGAACTGCAGTCGCTTTGTCGAACCAGCAGCTTGGCTGAAATAACCAAAAACTGAAGTCCGATGACTTGAGGATCTGAGAGCAGACACTGTCGTCGTCAGATCTCTGCTTTTGATCTGGAAGTCTCTTGATGTGTCACAAGAGCATGTCGACCACTCTGACCTGACCTCATCAGACAGCAAGGCCCCCTCTGCTTCTCCAACCCTATTAGATGAGATGCTTAGAGTGGTTCCTTGGTATTTTTAAGGCACTTTCAGAAAGCAAGAAAGCCAGCTCTGTGCTCAGCTTTATTGGTGGGGTGAACAATGAACCCTTGGGTTAGTTAGATGATGTAAGAAAAACTCATATGAGGTCAGTCTGGGTGGCTTCAATACGACGCTCGTATCGACAACCAAACAGAATGCCGGCGCCACTTGTTAAACGCATGTCCCTCGTTAAAATCAACATGGCTGCATTTTATGCCCAGGAGAACACTTGGGGTCATGCCTCTAAAGTTTCAGTGGCAGTCTGTGAGGGAATTTTCCATAGCAGTGAATATAATATTGATCAAATCAATTGTAGCAGAAACAATTGTAGTAGGTTTAATCAAATATCCTACTATGATAATCATATGCCTGCATACAGATGGTGTGTCCCTGATATTTTAAAAAAGTACTTCAAATAATAGTTTGTACGTGATTGAAATTTTGGCTGAATTTAAGTCTTTTTAAACCTGTTGCGTTAACCAAAAGCAGGCGTGATGGCACATTGAAGTGATACAGAACACTAATTGGCTTGAAAAATCGCCTGTGGTAATGATTATTATTATTACAAAAAGAAGCAAATTTAGTTCCTTCTTTTTTTTTCGCCTTTTCCAGGCAAATTTTTTAAACAAATGTCTTTTCGGAGTGCTTAAAAGTTGTCTGAAAATGATGAAATACTGCGTTTTGCACATTAGCAAATTGTTATTGTTCAAAAATGTTCACTTATTGATTTTGCTGTTTTGTATACCTTGAATACATTTAGCCTCTTTGCCTTCTCTGATGAACCAACAATCGTTAATCCTTACTAAACGTTAGTGACATTTGTGCTAAGGTACATCATGGATTGGTGGAGTCATATTTCTCTAATTCTGTTTGTACGTTTCAACAAGAGTAAACAGGTGTGGGCGGGCCCGTTGGCTGGCCTCCAGCAACAGCGCTCTGTTTATGACACTGCACGCTTTCTCAGAGCAATACAACTACAAACTGAGAACGTTTTTCAGCCGCCGACAGTCTAATATAGCAAATGTCTTTCACATGAAGAAACTGATCTTCTTAATTCCTGCCTGTATGAGCTGGATGTTTACTCTCCTTACAACCTACAGCCGAGTACAAGGATCTTTAATTAAGACCTTCGGTAAGACTTCCACAGAACTCTCCCAAGACTCTCTGTTCATGAACTTTCCTAATATTAATTTAACTTCATATTGCACTAAAGTCCATTTCATGTGCTGGACGAAGTCGCACAGCAATATTGGTATAATTAGTAGACAATTTTAAGTCTGTTTATTTTGTGTTATCTCGTTACGCAAAACAAAAATCAGCCTTACAAAAACTCTCATCTTACTCCTCACAGTGTTAAAGGTGCTGTGACTTTACTGTATGCAATTGCAACTTACATTTTTGTAATTTTAACTTAATATCTCCAAATTATGCCCAACTCAAAGCATGGCTAATGCGACAAATTTAATACTAAAAATTTTACAGAAAAATTTTATTGTTATCTTTATTTTAATGTATAACATGAGAATAATGAGAAACTGTCGAAAATGTATGACTTAAAGTAGGAAATAACCTGTTAGATATAAAATTACAATAAACACACCATGTTTAAAACATTACAAGGTTGACAAAACTGGGACAAACTGTTTCTTCATTGCGACAAAGTTTACTGTGCATCATACAGAAACCAGAGTCTATTCACAGTTCATGACATAAGTACCAAAAACACTGAAAGATTCCAAAATGGATTCCACTTCTGTTCAGATTGGGCAGACCAGTCACCTCAGGAAGACTTTTGTTCGATCGCCAGCTGGCTACTCAGATCAAAGAGAAGAAACGTTCACCTTGCGTTCTTCAACAGATCCTCAACCCTCCCACCACACACATACACGATGGAAATGTTTTATGAGATTTTTACAAAAGATTTCAGCCAGGGACGTGGAGGGAATGTTCCCTCAGCTGCTTGGTCTCGGGGGGAGATAAAAGGAGAACGTGGGGGTGATTCGGTGAGAATGTTTCGCTGTTTCTGCCTTTAGTCCTTTTACTTTTTTCCTTCCATCCCTCCTTCTCTTCTTCTGACACTTGAGGTTAAGTTCTGTTGTGCTTGACAATTCAAATGAGGTATCAGCCACAGGTGGTGCTGTGAAGTGCACTTAATATTTCAATACACTACGTAACATTATGCCTTTCTTTTCCTCTAGAGTGCCTAATGATTTAATCTGTATAGAGATCAATAAAGACGCGTACGATAAGATGCAGTATAAAAGACATCGTGTTTAACTCCACAAACCTTTTGCACAATGATTATAATGGCGATATCTTTTAACATATGAGCTGAAAGTAAGATTAGATATTTGTTAGATAACACAAACACTTCTTTAGCCATTATCTTGACCTTAACTACAGCTTAACTACAGTATACATATGCAATAATGACTAATGAGTGTCATTATAACTTTGGTTTTTAAATCCCTTTGTTAGATTATTAATAAAAACATTCCACCATTTTTGGGCTTATATCACTTGCTTTTAGATTATGCGATAATTTAGTAATGCCACATATGATGACATGGCCAACACAGAAGTTTAATGTTTTATTGAGGTATATGTGCTTATTATTATAATATATTCTGAATAAAGGAGCTGACACGGAGGTTCTATAAAAATCTTTAATGCAGGCAGAAACGCCACCCACACTGCGTTCTTGAGTGAGAAGAAAGGTACAAATATCCATCACGCTCTCAGCGTGTATCTGGATATCAAAGTGAGGGCATCTCAAGAGAGGGGGAGAGAACATGCTGGACTCTGAGGTTTCTTTAAAAGAACCGCCTGAGTTTCTGTCTGAAGTTATGAGACCCCTACCTACAGCATTGTTCAGCTGTCATTCAAAATAAAGAACACGTGGGATGGAAATTAGCTCTGCGCTGGTAATAACTTACAGTTAATATATAAGCGTTAAACAAAACGAAGAGAAATAGAATATCTTCATGATATATTAAAAGTTATTTAAATAAAAAGTTATTTCTCTTATATATTATTTCTCTTGTGTCCTCAGACCTCAGAGACACATATACAGTAGCCGACGGCCCGTTTGACCTTTAAACTGACCTCAAGTTTTTGTTGTAATTGTTTCTCTCTGTAATTTTCCTGTCAGCACAAACCGTGTAGCCAAACATTTCGACCCTGTTTTAAATCTCACTGGCTGAGTTAACAGCCTTTGGCTTTGGCATTCTGTTACTTGTGTTGGATTACATAATGACAGGCCTGGGTGACTGTGCTGGTAGAAAACTTTAAACTATTCAAAACAAACATTTAAAAGGCAAAGTTAGCCAACAGCACACCACTGTAACCTTTAACAAAGGATTTGTTAGTCTGTGGGAATCGGATGCTGACAACTTTAGCTTTTAAAGTAACACTAATACAACTACTGTTCATTTGCAAGTTGCTTTGGATTCAAGCGTCTGAATACATGTAATGAATAAAAGAATAAATGTAAATGTAGGATTAATACTAGATTTGTATATATATATATATATATATATATATATCAACAGTCAATCGTGATGGGGGTTTCCGTGGCATCGTTCTGCTGTTACTGCGTTGCTAGGTGGTTGCTAGGGGATTTTAAGTGGTCAAATATACTTCCTTCAATATACCTCCAATACTCATGTCATTCTCTAGGCATACCTTTGGTTCCTTCTTCAATGTATGTGTAGGGAATAATTTTCATCCATGTCATCATCCGGCGGTCCGAAATCATAAATCAGATCTCTTAGAAAAACAATATCTGTTCATATCTTTTTACTAAACTTTGTGTGATAAAATATTAAGCATTAGCAGCAGTCCTGCTTTTCTTGGTAAACACTGCCCATTATCATTAAAACATTACATTCACATTTATCACTTTTATCCAAAGCGACTTACATTGCATTACACTAAGATCGTATCTGAGTATGTGCAATCCCTGGGATCGAACCCATGACCTCAGCGTTGTTAACGCCACACTCTAACCACTGAGCTACAGGAATGCTCGCATTATATTACTTGCATTATATTACTATAATGCTGCATTATGTCGGGTTATATCTCAACAGCTTTATTTTACCTTTCAGCATCAAAATTCGGCTGATTTTAAGCAACACAGTGAGGGCAATTACATTTGTGTTATTTTCTGATACTAAGACAGACAGTAACTTCTGAGTAACTTCAAATGATCACAGACAGCAATTAACCAGATATCTGAACTCAAAGATACCTGCCGTGCGGTTTCTTCTTTCTCCTAATTCAAAGCAGGCAGAAGCACAGGCGTATAAACCTCAGCTTCTCCACATTCCTCATTACCGCTTCGGTTTTTCTGAAAACGATGTTTCGTGAAACAAGTTCTCGTCTTTTATGAGATGCAGTTCTTGCTCATCAAAGTGAACTGAGGCGACAGACCTTGTCTAATTCTGATTCCTCAGTCTGAAGATGTCCAGACAAATGCAATTCAGATCTACACCTGTTCCAGAGCCTTACGTTAGCCTTGGCGTGGTAATCGGAGTACAGTGCTGAAAATTTGATCCATCTTAGGTCTGACCGAGCAGCTGGCGTGTGGCTATGGGCACATCTAAGCTGTCAGTCTTATCAGAGAGGGTGGTACATTTGGGAAGGATACACAGATAAGACATCAATTATGCATGGAAATAGGTACTCAACATTTGCTCTCTGGATTGTCTTCACCTTTCCTCTTTTCCCCCATTTTTATCCGAGAGCACTCAGAATACCAAACGCATAATTCATCTTTCCGAACGCTCATTTTTCCATACAGTATGTGACGGTCAAATCTCGGCTGTGATTTTCTAGTTGGAGGCACAGATGAGGCCCTGAAAGTTTCATGAGGACAAATCAGATCTCCATCTCGTCTAAAGACCAATGTCATGATGTCATCGACGACTGCATGGGAGCAGACCTCTCCGATGAATACCTGATATCTCGAAACTGAGACTTTTGGAATTGGCGAGAGAGACGGAGAGGGAAAAAGGATTACTTAGAGCTCATAATCTTATATATCAGTCCTTCTCTTATTTCTATATTTTCAACAGCCCTCCCAAGGGTCGTAAAGTGGCCTGATATTGCAGAAACGACAGGACCTGAAACAGTAGGGGTGTAGTAAATCCCAGATGCAACATGATCCCTATTTACTTGCTCGTCTAGTACGCCAAATAGCAACTGTAATAGCGGCCATTTGGGATCAGATCATTATTACCCATAATCCTTTTGGAGGCCAGTTTTCCAAATGCATGTCTGATCAAAAAGATACTATTAAGTACGTTTAGAATAAGAAATATTTGTCAGTTGCTGGACATTTTGAGATTTTCCCTCCTTTTTTCTTACTGATATTTACTCCTGTGGAAGCAGAAAAATGGGACAGGAAAATTGGTCAAAGAAAAAAAAATTAAGCTGACAGGTAATAAGAGTACAAAAATAATCTCGCAGAGGTTTCCAGCCCACGTGGGGAGAAACCCACAGGTGCAGTGTCTATCATTTTGATTTCAAAGTCTGCCACCTTAGGATATCCACCAATAAGGTGCAATGAAAGCCTTGAAGAGGCCTTCAAAAATCTGTGCTTTTCTCGAGGGCTTTACTGGCACACGTGGAATGTCAATTTAAGAGCATTTGTACCCATTTCTTCTTGGATTAGCGGAACCCTGGGCAGCGACTGCCAGAAGAGATATTGTCCTGGTTCCATTCGTAACATTTTTGGCCTCTTTTCAGATCAGAAGTGTAGCGTTTTCTTGCGATTTAGTTCTGGTAACAACTGCCGCGGACACTTAAGCAGAAAATCATGAAGTTTAGTTCATCATTGTGTTGCTTGGGGTGCTGCTACTGAATCACAAGCAAATGAGTCCTTTGTTCTGGTGATAAAATTCGTTAATTGGGCACACTGTTGCTCGTACTGGCCTGCACATGGCACATTCCTTTGATAATGAAATGGAGCTACAGAGCTGACGACCCCAGAGTGTTCTCTCTTTCAATGAGTATCCTGGGATATGAACGAACATTAGTAGTCTGTTAAGGGGACAAGCTTTCTCCTGAGGGAGCTGATTGTTGGCATGGCATGATTGAACTTGGAAAAGCATGTAGATGTGCTGTTAGGGTAATTGTTCGAGATCACTACACTGCAGCAGTAGCTTTGAACTTTAGTGTACTTTAAATTTTATTCCAGTTTGAGAAGCTGCAGTTTCAAAGCAATTAAGATACAGTATTGAAACATTGGCTACAATAACAGGTAGTAACAACTAGCTACTAAGCTACTAACAACAAGTAGCTTTGTTATAATCAGAGCTGTATTTATCAACCACAAAAACAACAAGGATGTCAATTAAACTGAACTGATACATTTATATATATACTGCTGATGTCTAACTTACCCTAGGGTTTTATAAATTGTAAACTTCTAATATTTTTATTGTATATATTTAATGTATGTATGTATGTATTCTACTTTTGCATGTTGTGTGTAGTTCATGATACTATTGCAAATCTCTTATACCCCTGTCCCATAAGATGTTATATTTTATATGCCATCTCTATGTAAGCTAGAACGCATATCTTGTTTAATGATTTTGTGGTTTTATCGGTTCAGTCAACCCTTTATTCATTAACATACTATAACCCTAATATACCTAATTAGTCTTATACATCTCACACATTATTTGCAATGATAGCATTAACATGTCTGACAAGTATTTTGTGTTTTATTATTATTATTATTTATTATTATTATTCAATTGAATATATATATATATATATATATATATATATAAACTGTGCAACTATTTATATAAAACTAGAACAATTCAAAAACTACTAAATACTAACAAAACAAAAAATAATATATAACCAAAAAAAGACAAATAACAAACTCTAAAAAATAATCTAACTACTTTAAAATTTAAAAAGCAATTATATTGCAGGGTGTTTAAGTATCACAGCCATGTTTTTTTCCGCCAAGCTCGCCGTAGGAAGAATAAAGGTTTCAGGGCCAATTTGTCAGTTCAAAGAGATTCAACACCAGCACAGTTTTTGGAAGCCATGAGAAATGAACGCTCTCCTTGCCATCGCTGACAAATCTCGGCCGAGAAAATCTGCTCTGGCAACCGTAAGAAGAGTATATATCAAGATATTCACCCAGAGATCTGAGTGCGTCATCTATATAATACATCATATTTCTTTTTTTAACGGTCTGTCTTTATCCAAATCATATTTGCTGTGAAACAGGGGAACGCTCTGGGCGATTCAGTTATTTGAAAAGGAATTTCATCAGTGTCATGGTGTTGCTATCAGAACAAGCTATAGTCTGCTGTACTCAGCTGTTGAATCACCAGTGAATACAGGGATAACTTCCAAAGCCTGTGTTTCACTGTGTTGTTCTAGAGAGGGTAACAGAATCACTTCCTGTTCCCTTTAACACATGCACATGTATCATGACTTTGTATCAATGTAGTATCATTAGTGGTGCCTGGTAAGATAAACATCCATTGCTACTTGGAATCAGGGTGTTGAACACGCCCACAACAGTAATATACATTTGTATTGCAAATTGTATTGTATTACAATTTTGCCCGGCACAAATGTTTCTCATACATAAATTACTTTGGGTGATAATCAAACAGAAACACCCTAGAAACCATTCAGAATACCTTAGCAGGCACATAGCAACGCCCTGGTAACCGCCCACAACGCCCTAGCATCATAGTGGCGAGTTTTAACAAAGATTTACGACTCATGAAAGACTAAAACTGTCATCAGCTACAACCTTAATCAGAACACAAACATTTTATGTCTTATCTCTCTTCCTCAGATAAATAAATATTATTTGCCCTTGATTGACATTGTTTACCCTGTATCAATACGCCAGAGGAATGTGCAGGAGTTTGTGATTTGTAGATTTACAGGGTCCTGAGAATGCAATTTCATACTGCATCTAACGCTTTGGTTGGCCCGGCTCAGTTGATCATTTTAATGTAATTAATTTGTTTGTTGGCACCGACTGGATTCTGGCCGCATCCGCTCCGGAATCCTAATTCAATGAGATGTATCTCTGTCGTAGTCGAGCAGAAAAAATATCACATTTCCTGGAAATTCCTTGCGGTTTTCTGTCACGCTTTTCAGACTGGAAACTGATTTCTTTCCCCGTTATAGAGGAAAATCTGGAGTCTTATAACACAACAAGTGCTGTTTTTATATAAATCTTCAATCCTGTCTTAAATACAAATAATTTGTCGAGCAGTCATAGCAGACAAACATTATTAACATTATTAGATGTTTAAAGAAAATGAGTTGTGCTTTCCTGTGTAAAAAAAGTTTTACAGTTCTTGGTTGTTGCCGTTGGTTGCCAGGGGCTTGATTTAAAGTTGCTACGGTGTTCTGTGTCGTTGCCTAACGTGTAGTAAAGTCAAATTGAGCCAAACAGTTTTAGGTGTCATACATTATGCCTGTAACACTACTTTCTGTCTGTGGACAAGTTACATGGGGTTAAAGATTTGTTAATGCTAATGCTATGTGTTCTCTAAGGCTATGCATGAGCAATAAAGATAGCGATGCTTGCCCTGAGCAATCTCCACTAATAATTAATAAGCCATAATTACCTGTTAGCATAAATGCTCCTCCGGGGGACCTTCACTGTGGTCTTCTGTATGCGCTTCATTCTTCTGGCACAGTGGAGTGAAGAGACACTTTGGGATCCATTATCGAGGTCACAGGCAATAGCACACGCAGGTGCTCCACACAAGCAACATAATGCGCCTTGTTCAAGGTGAACGAGTCAAAAGTGGGTAACCAGCTCCGTAGCGCTTCAGCGTTTTCCATTTCAGGGTCACCCGAGGTGTGTGAGAGAACCAGCAAGGGCTTCCAAGCTTGAAATGTTTCCAGATTGCATCGGTAGGTGACAGAAACCATATTGTTGACTTCCTGTTTGTTAGAGGGCAAAAGTTTGTCTCTTATTTACTGGGTAGCTGTTTGAATTGGGATGCTGGGGCGATTGTTTGGATGGATCTGAATGCAAACCTGTGTCGTTTATCTCTAGGCTTTTGTTAAAAAGCTACCATACAAGGTTTATCATGGCAGTAAGGACGGGGGCAATTTAACACTAATTATAAAAATAAAAAAATGTTAGACTGAATTAAAAGAATCTCTAAAATTCATAAATGAAGTAAAAAGGATTTAATCTCATTTCAACAATTATAGTTATAATGTAGGTCCCACATATAACTTTCTCTTAAACATTCTATTCCCTAAATCTACAGGTACATGCATTACATTTTTTCAATTTTCATAGTGAACATTTTAACTGTACATATAAATGTTTTCATATAAATATAAATGTTACAAAAACATATGCCAGGCTAATTTATAGTTTTCTGTTAGTTGCACACTTGCACATGGTCTCCCATACACAATCCTATATGTACATACATAATTAATTCAGCTATCGCAGTTGGTCAAGATCTCCCAAACAGGTAAAT
>JAZGTJ010000751.1:0-38601 GCA_036877575.1 Botia almorhae | reverse complement strand
ATTATAAAAATAAAAAAATGTTAGACTGAATTAAAAGAATCTCTTAAATTCATGAATGAAGTAAAAAGGATTTAATCTCATTTCAACAATTATAGTTATAATGTAGGTCCCACATATAACGTTCTCTTAAACATTCTATTCCCTAAATCTACAGGTACATGCATTAAATTTTTTCAATTTTCATAGTGAACATTTTAACTGTACATATAAATGTTTTCATATAAATATAAATGTTACAAAAACATATGCCAGGCTAATTTATAGTTTTCGGTTAGTTGCACACTTGCACATGGTCTCCCATACACAATCCTATATGTACATACATAATTAATTCAGCTATCGCAGTTGGTCAAGATCTCCCAAACAGGTAAATATAACCTACAGGTAAATATAATTCATGCAGAAAGACAGCACAGAATTCCGAGCAGTCTGGAATAACCGGGAATAGTTTTCCCATTCTCTCAGCATCATAACAGTGACGGCTCACTGAGGTGCTCGCCACACATCCGAGCGCAGCTATTTTGCTCCCCTGGCAGACCCCCGCCGCCTGCAGTCTCCCAGTTCCCTTTAATCATTTTAATGGACAATTCCGGAATTGCCGGAGATCTGGCAGCTTTTAATGAGATGGGCTTTTTACCTCATATACCTGCTGTGGTGTTTTATAGCGCTGATATAAGGCTGTTCTTTGTTGTGATCTGTGTTTGTTTTCTTTTTGGCCACCACTCCTCGCCTTGTTCCCTTTTAAAAGAAAGGAAAACGTCAATCAGTTTGGGCTATATATCCAACGTAAGAGGTGCTAAAGGCACTCAAAAGACTTAGATAAATAACCTTGCGTGTATCCTTGTGACCCTCGGTAAGGGATTCTGGAAGCCTGGGGTGGTGTAGACATGGTTTATTTGTTTTGCATCCAAATGCGCTGTTCTTTTTTCAGCTGGGCTGTGTGAAACGTGCTTTTCAAGCACAGATTCTCAGTTATAGCTTTTGTAATAGAAAGTGAATGTGTCTCCTTGGATACAGATGAAGAGGTTTCAGTGCTGGGAGCAATCAGATTCTACGACTCTCAATGAGGAGACCTGCTGAGACCACCCATTTCAGCAGCTTTTCAAACTTATTTACTCTTGTGAATGGTGTTGTATTTTCAGCCTGTGCTGCTTTCAGACTCTACAGCCCGATCTGCTCACAATTTACTCATTTCCTGTGACAAACAAGACTCAACATCCTGTTCCTATTTTTGTTGTAAATAGAGTATAAATGTTTACAGATCTCATAGTATAAGCAAGTAAGCTAATTGTGCCTCCGGCTCAATTGGTACAGCATTGCATTAGCAGTACAAAAGGTCATGGGTTCGAATTCTAGGGAACACAAATACTTTCAATGCACTGATAAGTTGCTTTGGATAAAATTTTGTGGCAACTGCATAAACATCCATTTGTTCAAAAGTAAACTTGCTAATTCCAGATGTATCAAGCAGAGTCAGCAAAATGACTTAAAAATGATTTAACCAAGTAAATATGGGTTAGAACATCCTTCTCTTCCCATTTTCCCACCAGTTGACTTCATATTCACCCTCTGGAATATCCATTATAAAAAATAAAGCATTTTTGCACTGTAACACAAGCGCTGCTTTTAACTTTCCACGTAACATGTCAGATTTTTCTGCACTGTGGAAAGTCCCTCGTTTTCATTTAGTGGTTGTTTCTGTGTTTCTTGCATCTAAATTGTTTTGCAAATTACATGCGGTTTTAAGAGCTTCTGTCCTGTGACTACAGAACAGATAATTTCCCGTCCTGGCTGTGCGCTTGCAATTATTGCCGGGAACATTTCTTAAAGAAAATGCCTAGACACATGGTCACAGCCAGCCCTGCTTCCAGATCAGTTTTAAACATCTTTTTAGGGCACGGCACCTTTGAGGTTGTTATAAAAATTACATGCTGGGGAAAAAAATGAACTGTGGAGAATTTGTCCGTCAGTGCTCATCTGGCTGAAGACAGATGATTAGAACATCAGTGAGGTGGATATTACTGATATAATGTTACATGCCTGTGATGCCTGCAGTTAGCATCCCAGTTAGAGCTCCTGTCAGTCATCCACCGATGCCAACAGTAACACACAGCGGAATAATCAATGTGCCAGGAACCATCTATATCCATAAACAGATTATTCTTATAAATTACAAATGCTGACACGTGTGTGTGTGTGTGTGTGTGTGTGTGGCTTTGAGTAATCTCAGCATAACTGTATGTTGACCAATAAAATTTTTTTAACGTACTTTAGCACATCTGCTATCTGCTATCCAGATTAATAGTAATAGTGATAGTTTGTAGTTAGATAGTAATGGAAAAAAAACACTCGAGTTAAAAAATAATGCTTGAAAGATAATAAATACGCAGGCTAGTTTGTCTTTAGCAAACAACGCTTAAGAACATTTAGAATCACAATCTTGAGGTGTCAAAGTAAATGTTATATAAGCACTTCTGTTCTCTTTCATTTTATTTGTGACGTGTTTAAATACAATACACTGTAGTACAACGTATCTTTAGTACAATTAAGAACCGCTAGTTGCTTGCTGCATCTTTTGGATACAGGTTGGGAAGCTTGTACCGCCAGACACTGGGTTTTCATGAAGTCAGTTGGACACAACCTGAGGCCACCCCGCGAGAGCTGACTGGAGTCTGAGTGGAGACATCATTTACAGATAAGATCCAACAGCCAGTGAAGATTAGATGACAAAACACTAAGTGGCTTTAAAGACTACAAAAGGGCAGCAAATGGAGACATCTGCTTGTAACTGATATTTTAGCGTTTCACAGCATGCGGTTTTGCCTCGCCAGGTTTCTGGCCTGCAGCATGAAGTCTGGTCCACATTGCAGATTATTCTGACAGAGAATCGGCCACTTAGACAGGAAGAGCGCATGTGATTGGCCGGTAACGTGACCAACCACAGTTTGTTTTGCTTCGGTTTATGGATGGGATTATCGAAGATACTGTTGATTTTACCACAATAATAAACCTGCTTTAAAATAAATAAAAGCACTACACTATCATATTTTTTCCATTTATGAAAGTTACATCCGCTAAAAGAATGTACATGAGCTCTTGTCTGATGCAGATGACAACATCAGCACTTTGTTTGTTTGGTGTGCTGCATTTTAAGTTCTCCAGTAGAGCAAAATGCTACCTGAAGCCGTGTGTTCATGCCATTGTTTAATTAGCACCATCAAACATATAATTACACAAGCAGCAACACTGGAAACTGTTTGATCCGACCTGAATCAAAACAACTGTACAGAAGTGCAGCTATTTTCTGACTCCTTGAGCACACTGTTGAATCACATTATTATTGCCCTTTGCTCAAAGAAGATACGGTGCTGCGTAAACCCTCAAAATATATCATAAACATGACCACTAAAACTGTCACCAATGGCTGATGCTCTCTGGAATGCTCTGATACAGTGCTAACAGCAATATGTTGTTAGTTAAAACTTACTTTTTAATGGAAGAGAGGTGTGGCAGAACTTCCCAGCATGCACCTTGTCCAAGCTGGACAGAAATGAACACCAACAATTTATAAGACTAAATGCATCAATATTTAGTTAAAAATCCCTATTTCCCTTATTCTGTTATTCTTTTTACTTTATTTTGGAGTGATTCTTCAACTATAGGCATGCTTGGACCTGCAGACTTTTAAAACATATTTTCTAAACATTTGTTGGTGCAATTTGTGTGCTAACAATGTCTGACCATGCATGCATTCTGCATCTCGCATGTCATCAGTTTTGCATTTACGCATTTTTTCTGAAATGCATTTCTCCAGCATGTTCAATCACCACAGCACCTGTAATTAAAGAAGCTGCCATTTGTACCCCTCTATCCCTTTTACACAATCACTCTTAATCTGATAAAGCAATTTGTAATCTAAAACATGCAAACGGCAAAGGTAAGTCAATAAATATTAAGCATGAACAAACACAGCGAAGGTGACGGATAGAAAATCAAATCCGCCTCCATCAATCTCGATCTGCTGTCGATGGCGTGAAAAAAAGAGCCGAAAACAAAATTAGGAAGCAGATGAGATTCAGCGTAGTTCAGCTGAGCAGAACAGAGCCTACAAAGCGTGTGGCATCTGCTCATCATCCACCTCATCTGTCATGGCATCCGTCAAACTGACAGCCCTTCATTCTTCTCTCATGTTGAGAGAAGAAAACAGCACACCAAACGAGTGACAGTGATAAAGAGGAGTCTTTCCACAGCTGACATCATCTCGCACTTCTTCAGATCAAAGATTCTCCTCCACGTGCCGTTTTGATGAAGGATGCCACCGTGACTTCAATTTGACATGTTCTTGTTAATACAAAAGACATGTGATGGCCTCCCCTACCATTTACCGTCAGAGACGCTCCAGTGAGAGCATAAATATATTTCTATGGCTGGGACATCTGACAAAGGACATATTCAAATATCCTGAAGCGTATTTCCTTATCCTCTTGGCTATTGGGAAATAAAAATAGCTGGGCCAATGCTGATTTCTGGGGACAGAGGAGAAGATTTGGAAGTAACAATGTAGATAGTTTTATTTACCAAATTGTATAGCTTAGAGAATTACGGTCGAGTTTTTTTTAGCTAGTCACAATTTGGTTTGTAATCATAATAATTGCAATCAATTCATTTGTCTAATGGTTTTCTTCTGTATTTGATCTGCTATATTTCTCCGTGGTTGTAAAGATGTCCAGTCACGCCAGTACATGCCCTTGATGACTGTTCAGAGGGATGACATGTGGACAATCTTTGCCTACTTATTGCAGAAAGTTAGAATGCTGAAATATCAGACAGTCAAATATATTTTACCTAGAAAAGGTGTATGGGGGCTTATTTGGGTTACAGTGGGTGAAACACATACTACATGCTGCACTTAATTATGAAATGTGTCCCAGTATGAGCTTTGTTTCTAAGAAATAAACTAGCATTAGCCCCTTGCTGAATTCTAGTCACCTTGACAACTTTTCAGTCATTTTTGATGAGTATTGGACAGCTGAAGCATTTCCTCCTGAGACATCAACAGACATGCACGTTTCCTGGTCTTCCTCTACAGTATGTGTTTGGCTGCTGTCCGTGGTGCTGAACACCCGGCTGTGTGTAACTCAGACTGACAGTGGCCTCATTTTGCTGGAATGCAAGTCAAATCCACTTACAGCCATAAAACAACAACTGAAAAACCTGTATGTGTTTTATTTATGTTAGAAGTGCTAGCTGTGCAGGAAGAATCATGGTTGACTTCCTGTATCATTCAACTTGAACTGCCAAATAACCACAGTTCAAAACAGGGCACAGTTGTGGGCTCACAAAAAAACTTGTCTGGCTGATGTTGAACATCAATCTCCTTGCTTCTGATTGGTTCATACTGGGGAGACTGCTACCTGATTGGTCCCTATCTGTAAAGTCCACCTCCACACCTAATCCTAACCATAACTAAGAAACAGGGAGTTACAATTTTAAAAGAAGTCAGATTTCGATACAACGCCAGTGTTTTTAACTTAATATGACATAAAAGTGCATGTGAATTATGACCCAGAAAGGTAGCTATTGTTTTTAAACGCAAGAATACCCGATTGTTTCATGATCGTCTCGCTCTTTTAAGTCTTTGAATGTCGGTTCTTTTGTGTGTTGAGGGGAGGGGTAAAGTCACTCGAGACTTCACTGCTCTAATTAAAGAGAAGAACTCGTTCGCTCTGCACTTCCTCTCACAGACTTCCCTTTGTTCCCTTCATACTTGGTGGAGTTAATACTCCGTTGCTTTGTAACTCTGTCTGTCTCTAGTGAAACCTGACCAAAGTGAAGATGGCGTGACAGAACATGCGTCAGGGGAATATGCCAGTTTTGCTTGTAGGAATGTGATTGTGTTATAACGTCGACTCATGAAATAATAATGAGATAAAAGAAGATTTGTCTGAGGCAAAATATGTATCAGACGGGTTTACAGACGGGCTGTTACATGTATTTACTGTGTAAAATTACACAACATGGAAGTTATGAACATAAAGCTGGTTATTATTATGTCACTCTAGTTCCATCATGTCTACATTGTTATTTATTTGACTAACATAAGTAATGATGGTTAATATGTCAAAAAAACATATTTGAGGCAAATTTCCAAAGCTTGAGGTTAAACATTTTGCGAATAAATGCGTAAAGCACAAAAAATGTTCCAATTGTCCCTGCTCTCCCCTACCAAGTAAGCAGCTGTAGTGTGAGTTTAAGGGTACGAAGGTAACACACACATTTTTGCACCTACGGCTCTTTCTGGAAAATGATTTGACAGTGTGAAAAACTATGGATGAATTATGATATATTATAGCAGAACAATTTTTCATGCTTGTACAGTGTGATTCTGAAATAGAAAAACTATAGAAAAAGAACATGTTTATCTATTCTGGCACCACATTCTCATGTCTTATGGAAATAAAATGCAGATTTAAAGATCACCCTTTTTTCTTTTTTGATGCCGTCTTGGCTGTGCTCGTTTCAAAGGCATCTGAGCTTATCTGAGCTTTTTTATCATCAGATGCTGAAAAGATTCAGTCAATAGCATCAAATCTCCTAAATCCTCAGGAGTTTGTCCATGGCAGATTGAAGCCATCTTCAGAGGAGACTGTTTGCTTTGGAAGCTGCTGAGATCGCGTGCTCCGTCCATGTGCTAACTCTTGATGGAGTGTACCAGTGTGCAGGATCTGAGGTTACTGAAAGTTCGTTTCTCATACAATCTATCGTACAAGTATTTGGACATAAACTGTATGGATGAATTCTATTGGATAGGCATAAAACAAACAAATCACATGGAATCTGCAAACAACTTATTCTAGACCAAATCACACGGAATCTGCAAACGGATGATTTTCTAGAACATTTCTAGAAGATAAACCACAACTACTTTGTATGGGCATCTTCCAATAGGGTCCAGATATTTTTTGTCTGAATTTTCAATCAACTGTTTGTATCGTATTGTAGTGCGTAATTTAAAATTGATTTTTGTTAGAGAAAGTTCTTAAAATAAATGCCACTGGAGACATTGTGCTTAATGTACCGATACATTTTGGGGTCATTGTACGTCTATGTACATTTCTATACAGATGGGGCTGAAGATTAGTGTTGCATATCAATTTAACTGCACTGACAGAAAAGGACACAGTTAACGAGAAATTGTGCACCTTTTTAATTACCGCAGTCACTGACCTGGAACATTCTCAGGTGCAGGAGTGGATTGCTAGATGTTAGCTGATTTATTTCAGGCACCATATAAACAAAGCCGACAAGCTGTATTATAAACTAAAGGTGTTGACTTTTTCCTGTGCGGTTTCTCTTGGTTCCTTCTGCTGTACATCTGCATCAAAACTCTGTGTCTCATAAGAATCATTTTTCACAGATTCAAAACCAGTGTTGTTAATGCTTTAATGTTTGCGAAGGTCAAATAAGCAGGTAAACAAACAACAACATGCATATAGTTTACCTACTAAATACACATACCATTATAAAAGTGAAATCACAGAGGTCAAGCTGTAGCACCAATTATTTATACGATTTGTAAAACATGATGCATTTATAAAAGCATAAGAAAATACATGTCTTTTGATTTTGCAAGTAAAATTCTCTCTCTAAAAAAACAACACACGTGCCCTACAGACGTTTAAACTTGGGAGCTTGTGGTACAGAATGTGCCAGCACACAGAATATAACCTGCACATAATAAGAATAATTGAAAAGATAAAGAGTTTGTACTGACACTGCAGAATGTCTTATTTAAGTTTAGGGAATTAGAGACTATATCGCATTATCTCTCCCAGTATTGCAAAGTGGTAGATTGAAGTGGCACAATGCCATTGTCATTTCTATTGTTTTTTTCTTGAGATTACAATGCATCAATATTTAAAACCTGCAATATTTAAAAGTCACATAACTTTCCATAGCGATTCCATTTGCGCTCTCGAGGGAATCCAGCTTTAATATTCAGCTCACCGCGTAGCAATATTCATTAAGATATTTATTCAGGTTAATATAATGTAAGAACTGTTTGATCTGTTAATCATCAAAAACAATTAATAAACAAACAATTGTCCTGCTATAGTTTGTACTCGATCAGCACTTAAAGTGGAGACCGCGATTGTGCCAGCTAATTAACTGTGAGATTGCCACCACTAAGATCCAGTTCCATTTATCCAGTGTAAATCTAATCTTTGATTCAGATTAACTTTCAAGCTTGGTTTCCCAGGCACAGATTTATCTGTATTTCTGACTAAACAGAATTATAACTGGAGGGAAAAACGATCATTTACAGTGAAGCTCAATCCAAATAAAGGTTCAATTTAGCTAATAAAACAATAACTACTAATTCTTCTGCACCAGTTTCTTGTTAGTTCATGTTTACATAACAGCGAAATGTTGTCAGTTCTAAACACAGCCCTTAATTTGTTTGCGTACACATATGGGATAAACAAGAGTTACAACAGCATTTTATAAATAACTTGATGGGTATGTGTTGCTTGTTTTCATGCAGGGTTCTGGTTACTCAAAGAAGCAGATATGTCCTGTGGGTCATCTGAGGATTTTAGATCTAGTGTCTGTCCTCCAGCTCTCCTGCTCCCATCACTTTTGTTATCTGGTCAACGTGACCCAAATGCTGCGCTCTATGCTTAAAAATGAAAGAAAATGCATTCAGAGACACTGACAGATTAATAAGATTTAATAGATGATTTTGAGCCTCCATTGGACTGAATAGAACTATAGTGAGAACAGAAAAGAGGTTTGGCTTTTGTTATTTGTTCATACAGACAGAATGGAAGCCACTCCTGTTGGCCAAACAATTCCAGAGTCACAATTCCAAACATTCACTGTGTAAACGAAACCTGTATCATTGTATCTGTTATTTACTAAAATAATCACAAATAATTTTGTTCACAGTAAAATGTTTTAAAATAACAGTACAGTACTCAGTACAGAACAGTACAGAACGAAGTTATGAGGGCCTCAAGATAGATCAGCTTTGAGGATCATGACGTCAGCTCTTCAAACACACCTCAGCACGGCAGACATATTACAGACTCACATTATCCTCTTCGCATTCACCTGATATCCACAGGCATCTTATTACCATGGGACACATTGGTTTCTAGGAATCCCATTGGTGGAATGACAGTCTGTCACCCACTGCTGTTCAAACCCACTGCTCTTGACCAAGCAGAAGAGCCGGCTGTTCACGAAGCACCAGACAAATACCTGAGAAAAAAACTACCAACATTTGGTTAGTCTCGTAAAAGCCCTAATCAGCCCCCTAGTACGGCTGCTTTAGGTTACAGTAAATGTGTTACAGTTAAGTGATAAAGATCTGGCTCTTCTCTGTGGCGGCAGATGGGACAAAAGGTTCACAGCTGCCTATGTTTACCAAGCATTTACTTTCCTAATGACTCACTGAGGGTGAGAAACAAAGTGACAAACGCAGCTCCAAAATTTGAATGAGAAAATAATTGATCAAATGAACATATTATTTATAGGATTTATTTGTTTATAAATAATTTTACCGTAACGCTGTCCAGCAGTGACAAAGTGTCAAATAAAGTTTCAGATGGTTTACAGCATGGCAGAAATTGTAATACTAAATTATTAAATATGGCAGCTATAATCTTGCCGGACAGTTAAAAGAGCCAATTTTCTTTTTATAGACACAATAATTTGGAAGCTGTGGGAAAACAAGTCCCACCCTAAAATTAAAAGAGCCAATCAGCTGTTTGTTTACTCCACAAGCTGTATTAGCCGGACTAGCATAAAAAAAATGTTTGCGTGATCCCACCCACAACAACGCTATTGGCTGTTTGATTACTTTTAATGGAAAATAAATAACACCTTTGCTAGTGTAACTGCAAAAAAAAAAAAAAAACTATGAAGATAAAGAAAAAAAATGATTGTTTTGAGTTGTTTGCTTTTGATTTCGGTTTTCCAGTTTTCATCTCACCAATATACACCCCATCACCTGTTCAACACCTTTACCTACAGTAAAGCGCTGCAATACACTGTACCAGCAGGAACGAGCGTGCAGCTTCCCTGTGCCCTCTACCTGCCTGTGCCTGCCTCTGTCTCCTGCTGGGCAGCACACATTAAAAATGTATGATGCCCATCCCAAGCAAGACACCATTATTTATTTACGGGGGCTGTTTCGTCCCAATCTCTTGATGGAATACAAATGAAATATGGCTATTTGTATTCCAGATTGCCTTCATTCCTGTAGACAAAAACACATTTCATTGTGTTATTTCTTCAAAAAGCTGCGCTGTTGTTTACAAATGCTGGTGTTGTTTTGGGGTTGATTTAACCGTGTAATGAGTGCCACAATTGTGTTAATGTATTCATAGGGTGAAATCATTTTAGTTAAATCTGATGCGGCTTGATTATGGACCTAATGTGATCAGAGAACAATCTGTCCGAGCTCACAACAACAATCAATCCTCAGCTAGCAATGAATTCAGGTATATTCAAGGCAATTGAAAATTTAGGCTGCCAGGGCTCCGATGGAGATCAAGGTGGCAAACTTATGATTGCCGTCTGCAAAAGGTGTTGGGCAGATCTGAAGGAATATGATCATGGACTTCTGAGGAACCTTACTCAGAGCCTCAGGGCAAGATGCTGACCTTGAATTTAGCCTGCTGAAACTTTAGTTTACTTTTCTTATGTGTGTCAAATATTGAGTATTCTAAATGTATTTATTTTGTCAGAAAGACAAACCCTTATTTGCTCAGAGTACTGAGATTCCACTGACATTTTTCTTGATTTTAACCTAACACTCAGAAAACAAGTCCAAAGGTCTGCTTCAAGATATACCCATTAGCTGGGCAGAGGCGAAAATGATAGCCAGGGGGGAGAAAGATGTTATTTCTACAGCCTTACGACCATGAAACCAAACAAGAGACAGACAATCATTCTTATGTTGCTCTGTTGCCCACAAAACATATAGAGCCACTAATTTAATTTCATGTTTCATTGGCTGCTGGTGCCATAGACAGGAAAGTTAGATTGGCATGCCAAAGGTTGAGGTTTGACTTTGTAGACCGGAAGAAGGTCCTGGTTTCACATATTTATATCAGTTTATGATGGTCTTTACCTTGATAAAGAAAATCTGTTGAATCCCCAAATGTAAATGTACTTGGGCTTCAAATATTCAGTTTTATATTCATGAGTCTTTTATCTTTTATGTCAAAAGAACTACTAAACTAAATGCTATTAATAATTATTAATATTATTAATATTTATATAATGTTAATGTTATTGGGGTCAATTAAAAAAACATTTCTACTGATAAACCTGGAAAACATGGAAACCCCCAAAACCATCTAAATGAATTTTTGCATCAAGTCTATTTCTATTTAGAAAATTTAGAAATGTGATCATATCCCACACAGAATCACTGCCCTGCAAAAGCACAGAGAATATTTAATTTAAATTAAATTCATATGGAAAAACAGCCAAATAAGACCCTATACAACCAATCCATATAATTCTTATAGCTGTACTATTAGGTAAAACTGCATTTTGCTATCCAAAAATGCTTAAAAAGACAATAATAAATAAATAAAATGGGCCCTTGGTATGATTTATCAAAATAATATATAATTGCTTGCTGTTTTATTTATGTATGGACACATCAAATAAATAACAATGTAAAAACAAGAGGACGGAGCTTATTATTAATAAACCGCCTGCATTAGTTGCAGAAATGTCACTTTATCTCCTAAATTCATTTGTTTAAGCAACTTCCTTTGTAGTCTCTCCCACACATGATTGTTCTAATCTAGGCCAGAATTCCCCGCAGAAAACATTATGTAGAGAGAGAGGGGGGTGGGGGGGGTGCATTTAAAGAATTTATGAGAGCAACACACAATCTTGTGCAGTCAACTGCCGTCACCTTTTCATAAAGGAGGGCTGATAAAGACTTGGACACATAATAAAACCTCAAACTGCAATTACACAGACTGTTAAAGTGTAAACTACAGTATGTCTTGTGTATTTCCCACAGCAAAAATGATTGACTTTAAATGGTAAAAAGCTCCATTTTGTCACAGACGATCTATTATTTGGTTCTTAAGTGTGATCTTTGAAAATGTCAGGTTGGGAAAAAACAAACAGACAAACAAAAAAAACAAGCGAGACCAGTGGAGGGGAACAGGCTGTAATCAGCTAACAGCTAAATCAACCATTAAATGTTTTTGTCTAGACATGAGTATCGATCTTTTTACTGTTGAGGTCAATGTTTTACAAATGCAGGTGAGATACACTAGATGAATTAACTCAATATTCAATAAACTTTTCGCATTCTTTTCATTACCCACTTAACACTGTGACATTAAAGGGGTAGTTCAGCCAAAAATAAAACAATGCTGTTATCATTTGCTCACCTTTATGCCGTTTACAACCAAAACAACAATTTTGATGATGCAAATGTTGTCGGTAGAGACCCAGCAAACAAATTTAGGTTGTAAGAACGTTTCCATTAAGTAACAAAACCATTAAACATGTTATTTTAAAAGTTCTAGGAACATTCAAAACGTCCAGTTTTTAGATGCTGTGTTAACTGTTATTGTTTGTTTATAAGAACATAATTTACTAACTTTGTTATCTAACATTATTAAAACGTTCCAACTTCAGAATAACGTTTTTGATGTATATGATATATAATGTTAAATATATGTTCCACCAGCATTACTGTAAGAATGTTTTTGATAACTCTTAGAGAGAACTTTATAGAGAATGTTAGTCAATGTTTTGAAAACGTTTCCTGGAAGTAACTTGTTTTAAACCCGAAACGTTCCTGTAAGTTGTACCGACCATCTAGACACAATATTTACCTTAATTTAATCTCCTGTGACTGTGTGGCCACAGAAAGCAATTTCAGGTCTAGCCTTTGTACTTCACATTGGGGATTGATGATGTTGTTTTGTTATTGGTCACAACTGAACCAAAACCAAGAACAGAATAATCGTGCTCAGACTCTCAATTCTCTGAAAACAAAATTATCTAGACATAACTTTCTTTACTGTACAGCACTCACAGTAATAATGATACTGTATATCTTGGGTAACACAGCAACCTGTAAATAATATTCAGGGGCGGCCATCTTGGCTGCACCAGTCTATCTCAGTGGACATCTTACCTAGGTTTGCCGATGTAGCAGCTTTCTTAACAGACATTAATTGTTAGTGCAGAACATTTTCTAAGTTGTGTATGGTTCACATCAAATCACATCAAATCCCCTTCGTAAGAGCAAAGAAAGTGGTCAATTATCCACTACAGACAAATTTAACACAGGTAATTTAGTGTCACTCTTTTTCACAACTCTTATCTGCTTTGACAGAGATGCCGAAGGCAAAAACAGTCTTGAAAGCAAAGTGTGAAGGGGCATTTGTGAGGGAAAGAAAAATCTGCCTCTTAAAAGCTTCTGTTTTTTTACTTCATGTTTTTAGGTGAGGAAGCCTGTTTTTTAGGTACTAAGATTTCCAGTTTCTGAATGTTTTCCACGAGTCAATCTTTCTAAAATGCCAAGAAATACAGGGGATGCATCACTTCCTGTCCTTCCTGCTAAATCTTTAAGCTTGTGTTAGTGTTGGGGAAGCTACTCTGAAAGTGTAGTTTACCGAGCGACAACCGCCATTTAAAGCAGTTACACCACAGTCAATATACTGTTTTGAAAAGCTAGCTTCAGCTACATGCTAGGCATTTATCTTTTTTGAATGTGTTTTTGAAATTCTGTAGTTTATCAATCAGTTAGTGTGTTTTGCAAAAACAGCGACCACATTAAACATGCGGAAATACATTTAAAAAGATATAATACACAAATACTATAATACAAGCTCTAAAACAGTAGCGTTTAACATTACTGTATATTTTTCTGTAATTAAGAAGACTTCAAATGCAACGATGTTACTGACACGCAGCATTTGTCAATAAATATTCCAGTGGCTTTACAAACCCGCATGAGCATAAACGTTACCATCACGTAAATTCTGAGCCTGTCGGACAGTCCACTTCACAATCAAAAGATACAAGAGACAGAGACCTTAGAAAAGCTATTGTACAACCGGTGGACCATAAATCAAA
The DNA here is from genome assembly GCA_036877575.1 of Botia almorhae. Classification (NCBI taxonomy): domain Eukaryota; kingdom Metazoa; phylum Chordata; class Actinopteri; order Cypriniformes; family Botiidae; genus Botia; species Botia almorhae. Next base: position 24,471 of record JAZGTJ010000751.1, on the reverse strand, counting down.
AAATGACACCCAATATCCAGATGGTCCACTGACAAGAAAAACAAACTACAGATTTAATGATCAATGTAAATAGGTTTTAGCTTGATAAAAAGACAAATGCGCAGCACATCCAGAGAAATCTAATCAAGTTAAAAGCGAATGACGCTTATTATTAGCTGAGCTGCTGACCGATGTTTTATTCATACACCTGATGCTTTTATTATTAAACCTGATTTTGTCCGTTTCAGACAGTATTAAGCCTCTCCTGAGGAATTAAAAACATAAATGAATGACATTTTCTTTCTTAAAAGTGATATTCCTCTTGAATATTGCGTTGCAATTGCGTGCAACGCAACTGTGTTTCTTAAGCACAACTTGTTCTGTGAGTAAAGACTGGATGCACTGCATTTCAACTGACCTAAAATATACATGAGAAGCGTTCATATTTAATGCAAAACTTTAACTGATGAACGTATTGCATTTAGCCGCAGACAAGCATGTCTGGAGGACAGTCTGCATGCGCCAAAAAACAACAGCATCTTATCACTGAAAACATCAACAGGTTAACACATCGCAACCAATGGTGCTCTATACTGGAAGCCTAATGTAGTACAATATCTGGCCTGAATAGATGTTTCAGGTCCAACCGCAACTGCACTATGGAGCAAAACCGTGTCAAAACTTGAGCGAAACCATAACGACTTAGAAAAAAACACTTGCTAGCTGAACGCAGATGATAATGTAGTAATAACTATCACAGGCCCCAGAGCTCCTGGAGGGTCGTTCGGCGGGGAGGGGCGGAGTAATACCTCGTTTGGTATCGTCTCCCTGCTTCGACTGCAGTGGGTAGAGCAACAGACTTGGTGTGAGACACAATTAAGAAATGCAGTGGTGTGTGCCATAGCCCGCGCCTGCAGCATACCAATGAGCGCTCGCACGCCGCTCTGCACTCAGGTACGTAGCGCGCCCAGCCAGGATCTAATTAGACGATCTCTTTGTAAATGGAATGAGATTACAGGGCAGGACAGTGTGCCGTTTGCTGCAGGTTGCTCAAACGAGCACGGAGGTCACAGCTAAGTCATTACCTACCCCTAGATTGAGCCCTAAATGCCCCAGAGAGAGAGAGAATGAGAATGGAGTCATTACCTGCACTCTCTTTATTCAGAGAAACAGAGTGTGCTGTTATCCTTCCTAGTTATTATTCTATTGACACAGCCCTGTTTACAAAGTTACGTTAGGTGCATTAAATTATGCTGCTGGTAGAGTCTTCAGTCTGGAGGTTTTGACTTATCTGCCGTGGACATTCCAGACATGAAACTATAAAGTGGATAGTTACTGTACTGGATGCTAATTGGTAACAAACATACAATACAGTTTTGCGTCCATGCTAACAGACACAATCGATATCCAACAACTATGGTGTAAACCAACTGTTTACATGGCATTATAATTAACAAAACTGAAAGTTCTGAACATTTGAACATCCACAGTATATCCTATGAAGATAAAGGCTACTTTGGAATAGATTTGATATATTAAGGGGACTCATTATTGTTTTCACTGATTTGTTGACATACCGCAGGACACATCTGTTGGATCGCCTCCATTCAGTTTCAGTAGCGAGTTAGATTGACATGTTGATTGACAGCTTTCTGTATCACCTCAGCACCTGACAGCCCAATCAGCAGATATGGAGGGAGATATTTTTTCTCTTGCGCAGACGACATATTACAAACAATATTACAGAGTGATATTAACACGTGGAAGTATCAAAAGATGCTTTCAGCAGCTAGTTAGCTAGTTTTTGTAGCTAGTTATTTCTAGCTAGTTATTTGCAGTGAGTTTGCCAGGTAAGATGCGTTCATGCATCAACATCTTTTGTTGGTCCTGGAACAACATTTCTGTCCAAAAAAAAAAACTGTCCTAACAGACAGAACATGAAACTGCAGGTTAATCTGCAATGGCAGAATTTCCTTCTGAGGTAAAACCGTCACCATTTAATTGCCTTTGTCTGATTCCTGAATTTGAACACGAGCTGTCATGAATTAGTCTCTGTAGCTTTGCTCCTAACCAAAGGGTGTGTTTGCTAAGGTAACTCATTAAAGCTATTGTTCTGGTTGAGAATGCTGTACAGGATGCTAAATTTAGACATGCACACGTCGCTTTTGTAAAACATATTTCTTCACAGAAAACGCAATATCAACGACTTAAATCCGATTAAAAAAGCAAATCAACAAAAGACGAAGACACCAGACCACTTTATCATACTGTGCTTTATGTTAAATACAGTGTCGGCCTCTACACTGTTCCAGTAAGTGCTTAATAATGGGCCACCCTTGTCAACAATGCTTGGAAGCCAGAGTTGTGTCATATAACTGTGAATAACTCACTACTGCAGTGCAGAAGGTTAATTCTTAAAACCAGTTAATTCTTCTGTATATGTACAGTAGAGTTCAAGTCTGAGACCGCTGATTACTTATTTGTAAACCTTGAAATGAAGAAAGATTATGATTTTGAAAAATTGTGCGATTCATGTTAATTGTTTTAATCAGTTTTCACTTAAATTGTTAATAATAAGAGCGGAAAATTGGAAAAATGCTAAATGAACGTTTTTGTAGTCTCAAACTTCCACCCCCACTGTATGTACACAATTACATATCTATATAACATATATAGTTCTTTTATTTAGTATCACCTCATAACTAATAACCAGACTGAAAAATAATACTAAAAACATAAATGTTTACTGGTTTTCCAAAGCTAGCATAATAAATATTATTAAAAGTAAACTTCATTCGCAGTGCTGTCATACTGATCGTTATATAGCAGAGGTGCTTGAATTACTCAGTAAGCTACCAGCCGGTACTGTAGTTTACAGTACAAGCATTCGTAAACAAACCCATAATTTGATCATAATTCAAGATGCATGACACACTGCAATGACCAAACCATTGGCTTATCATATAATGATGAATAAACAATGGTAAATCTATTCAAGTTGTTCTGGACATGAAATCAAGTAGCTTAGATCCGCAAAGACCATGTGACAGATGGAAACTCATCTTCTCACTTTCACCTCAGTATCTAAACCTATTCTGGTATCACCCTTAAAGGAACAGTACACCCAAAAAATTCTATCATTGTTAACCTAAGGTGTATGACATTCCATGACTGTATGACTTTCTTTTTGAACAATTTGATTATTTCCTTATAAATAATCAAACTGCTTGCTTAATGAAAGTAAGAAATACTTTCTTGCCGACACTTTTGGGTGCTTTATTAAAGAGATAGTTTACCCAAAAAAATTAATTCTTTTTCATGTGATTCCAAACCTGTGTGTTTTTTGCTTCTGAGGAACATAAAAGAAGATATTTTGAGGTAAATTTGTTGATGACCAAAGAACAGTGGCACCAACTGACTTCCATTGTATGGAAACAAAACCACAGAGACGTTTCTCAAAATATGTTTTGTGTTCCACAGAAGAAAAAAGTCATACAGGTTTGGAATGACATTTGAGTGAGTGAATGATGGAAAAACATTTGTTTTTTGGGTGAACTATCCCTTTTAAGCGAATCAAATATACTTCCATTGTATTACATTTAACCACCTAACCAAATAATCAATAATTTATCTCCTTTCATGTGTACCAAAGATGAAAATACGTTAATACGGGCATACGGTTTTGAAACAAATAAATGATGAGTAAGTAAAACATGACAAAATTTTCCTTTTCGGTGCACTGCTCCTTTAAGACAAGCTAAAAGAACTCTAGACAATTTCAGGTCACTACTCAAGACACTACTGTAATATAAAATATAAATAACAGAAAAGACAAACAAAGGAAGCCTAATAATAGTAGCTGTTACTGATGTCCATGCTTTTACACTGTCCGCTCCTGATAGTTAGAGCCTCTTGCTGCAGGTAGTGAGGAAGGAGGTGGGACTTCCTGTCGTTATGACGACGCCCTTTCTTGCAGACATCAGTGTCATCATCATCATCATCCACGCTGGACATGTTAGCGTTCACCTCTGCGTCCAGGTCATTGGCAGTGAACAGGTTGCTGCAGGACGAGTATTGGATCTCTTCGGCGCAAGGCGGTTCATCATCCTCGTAGCAACTGCAGGAAGAACAGAGCACAAAGTATTAGAGCATAAAGCCAGGAAATAAATGTAATTCAAAGGACAAAAACGTATTTTGAGTTCTTCCAGAAGCATAGCTGGGACTCAGAGATGAGGGCTTCAAATTACATGTAGATACATGAAACAAACAGAGCCCTTATGTTGCTCTAAAGTGGTGTGGGTCACCTGGTCAGCATTCCTGCTCTGATTTGGGTGTTTTTAAAGCAAGTAAAAGACAGAGCTTCTTAAAACGAAAAATGTATTAGTCTGGGTAAAAATAACGAAGTCTTCACGTCGTCACTACAGAGCACGTTTAGAATGGGACTGAAATGCAGCCACCAGCCTCTCGCCACATCCAGCGAAGGGCGCGGTGACCTTCAGCTCGCCGAGCGTTTTGATTGACAGTAAACATAAAGCCCAGTCACACTAATCAGATCAAAACCACGGGGATCCGTGGAGAACGCGCATGTGACGAGCAATCTGATTCCGCCGTCCTCACCCCGCTGGATGTGTGCGTTTGTTTATCATTTTCTCTGCCCTGGGTGGAAATTAAAAGGAGAAATAACATCTGGTGTAGCACAATGTGAGGAACAACATTGTATTTTTCCCTCTTCATTATATGGGAAAGATGAGATGATGCTCTGGGTGAAAGCCGGAGCGCGTGAGAGCGTTCTCATGAGAACGCGGGAGACGCGGCCCTTTCGCAAACAAATCACGTCCTCTTGACTCGCAAAATGAACCAATTTGTTTTGCAGTTGTCGCCGTGGCAACAGGTGCAAGTAACTTCTTTATTCCTTTTGCTTTTACCTGGTATCCACATTCAGTAAGGGACACATAACGAGCAGAGATATTACTGTCTGCTTTGCGGTCGGAGCACCTGTCGTTTGCAAAGAGGGATCATTTGCATACACAGCATACAGGCCGTTTGATTGAGGTTAATGCGGTCTTTTGAATATTCCAACAGCTCTTTAAAAGGAAGTTAAACATATTTATAGAGTCATTAAATGTTATGAAAACCTCATTATAAAAGCAGGGATGCGGGGAGTCACCTGGTATTTTTTCCCAGTTGAATCTCACCCGCGTGTGAAAGCCCGCCACTGGTGCAAAATTATCGTATTATGTCGTGTTGTGGTCTTTATCCTTTTTGCAAAAGATTGTGAGAGCACAAGACTACAAAGAAGTGAAAAGGAGCTAAAAAATCATTTAAATTTTTTATTTAAAATCAGACTGAAAATACATTTCTCATTGAAATTCGGTTCTCATAAGACACGAGTTAGATTTCCTAAAACTGCATGTAAGGTCACAAATTCACTTAAGCACAGGTCAAGTCTCCATTACAAAGATCAACATAAGCATTGACCTATCTTAAAACTTTATAATGATGTTTTTGTGAATAATTCTTTGTAAAAGCTCGACATATTGTCTATCAATATTCAGATTTTTCAATCTGTCATTGAATCACAGACGTGTGCAGTGCGACCGACATCCATTTTGTCCTTGGCGGTAAAACCCAAAAATGGAGCCAGGCATTAAAAATAACATGCCATTACACAGCATTAGCAAAAACAAACAAACAAACAAAAACTTTTGTGCAATTATCATTTTACGAAATTACAGGGGGAAAAAAAAGGAATCAATACATTAAAAAGGAATTCTGTACTATACTCTGATGGACTGTAGCGTTTTTATAACATTGCGTTACAGAAAAACTACGGGAAGGACAAAATCATTATTGGCTTCTATGGGATTACCGTAGCGCATGTGTCAATAACGTTTCGATGTCACAGCTGAATTGATTGGACTGATCAGTTTTGGGGGAAGAGGGCACCTTCAGCCCCGTAAACAACAGCACAAGCAATATCTGACTGAGAGTGGAGCAACAACAATGTGAGTTTCTGACTTGATGAGCTTGTTTCTTGACTTCTCTGAAAGCAAAGACTTTGTGTACTTATTCAGGTTTGGTCTCAATTACGTTAAGTGGCCGCTGAGAGCGAGAGCCGCGTTCATTTCTGTGCCGCCTACGTGGAGTCCATGCGTCTATCTGATGGACAGCAGAGCCGCTTCTCGGCACTCAATCATAGACTTAACAGCACACATCTCCAAAGATCTAAACAACATGGTTCAGGTAGAATAACAGAGTGTGTGTGTGTGTGTGTGTGTGTGAAACAGAGAAAGAGAGAGAGAGGGACAGTTAGAGAGATGTGGGGTCAGACAGACAGACAGAGAGAGGGAGAGAGAGAACATTTGGTTATTATGGAAGAGTCTGTGGCCATCAAGAAGAGAGCAACTGGAAACGGTCTTGTAATAAGAAAGGGGAAAACTAAATGTTTTGTGACCCTGTTGGCACATATGGAATGTTTAGTATTGAACAATTACAATCATTACTCATAAAAAAGAAACAGCTCAATAAACATCCACTGGCCTTTTGTGACACTACGTGGGGTAAGTTGTCACAATGGAACATGCCCGTTATACAGAATAGTAAATAGCCCATTTAATGGCTGTTTAGCTGAAGTTAAAAAATGAAACAAGCAAATAATACAACAGCAGCAATATAAAAGGTAAGATGCGAACATATAAACCATATAAACTACTAATATGACCAGATTTATTATATTTACACAGTTTGAACTAGGTGTTTGAAATAAACACACAAACAACTCTGAATACTGACTGCCGTGTGACAACTAGCCCCAATCTACCCTATACTGAAAAGGTGAACAAAGGAACGGAAAAGAGAAAGATCTATAATTCAATTCTATAAACTCAGCGGTATCTGAGGAAAGCTAAGCATCCTGCGTGGCTTATTTGCCGCAGGTTGCTAGGACACAATCACCTGCCATTTCAATTACTCAAACATCACTTGTAATTCACTGTATGTATGGAAGACAATCAATGGCTGCCAGAAGGATTAGCTTATGTGGCTGGAGGCTGAACATGGAGACTCTGGGGATTAGATAAACAACAGACAGCTGAAGGGTTTGCGGTTGACCGCGCGGCATAGTCGTGAAGGGAAATTTATTAGCAATGGCACCTGCTTCTACAGGCTTGTACCCGTGTTACCCAAGTTTTACCCGAGTTTGTGATACCTATACTTATAAGGCACTGAATACATTTTTATCAGCCAATCAACAAGAGCTGTAAACGTCATGTGACTAATTACTCTAGACTAATTATTTCACAAAGGACACTCTGACTTTTGATTGGCTGATGGCACCTCAAGACCACGCCCATTTCCAGGCTAATCACCAGTGACTATTCTGATCTAAGTCATGCTTTTAAGAGCCCTTCACTAAACAGGGCACTCATAAAGTACGTACTAAAATATAAGGACATTTTTGCAATTTACATGTTGCTAGGTCCTTTAGCAGCCCACCAGGACCGATTTTTGGAAACTTAGCTGCAAAAATGTCTCATTTTGGTAATGATGTCATAACTATAAGTATGTTAACAGATGGCCGCCCATCATTAACACAATGACTGTTCAGTGGTTAGCATCCGGTATCAATGACAGAATTGTTGCTCTTTTCACATGTGTAAGGTTAGCCAATCATAATCGAGGTCATACACATATACAAGTGTTAAAGTCACAGTAGCCCAAACCAATGTATGTAGAAATTACATACACTATTTGTCAAACATTTGTTTGGTCCAAAGATACAAAAGTTCTGCCCTAGTTTATGTTTTCCCTCCCAGTATGTGTTTACCAATTAAAAAAACTCCCCTCTTAAGTCCGCAATGAGTTTGATGGTTGTGAGACTTAAATATCTGAACTGCGGCATTATCAACTCACAGAATATTACAGAATGCCTCGAGTCATCTCACAGATGCGGGAAGCGGCTCGGCAAATCCGTGATTTTAGTTTAATGATGTACAGAAGTCCCTGTTGGCTTGGCTAAATTGGTATGCGAGCTTATGAAACACCGTTATCTCCATTTTGTTGTTTCGCTAGCGCGCTAGCAGAAAGAGTTTGAATTCCTCGTCGGATAGTTGCTAAGTAAATACATCACTCATTCAAGTATTATGCAAATATTTACAAGGGCTGCGCCACACTGACGAATATGAGAGCAGACGACGCAGAGAGCAGGGAAATGTCACTGTGGGAAATGATTTTGCCTGTACACAAAGTAAACCCATAATATAGACACTGACCTGCAATTTACATCCTCTTTGAAAAATGCAGCGATTTGATTGCATTATTATTCTGACCGGCAGTATATTTATGGCTAAACGGGAAAAGGACGCATGGTTTTTAAATATGATTTTCTAACGCTGTTCCAGCATTGTGAGCTAAATGCTTTTGTAAAACAGACATTTGCTTTTAAAGTAAATTTATGCGAAGAAAGTCGCGGAATGCCGAGTTAAATTTGACTTACCTCACCGAGTTAACTTTTTTTTGTAATTTATGCATTTTCAACACATTTACTTTTTAAAATTCAAAGATACGTTTAGATGCTGTTAGGGCGACCAATAAACTGCAAACTGATATTTAGCTTAAAGGTGAGTCAGTAGGATCAGTAGGAAATTTTTCTCCATCAATACAACAGAACAGAACTGTAATGCATCCGTTAATATAATAAAGACATTTGTAGAATAACTTCCTGAAAAGTATAAAACCGTGGCAACATCAAAACGAATGTAAGAATGACATTTAATATATTCGTTTCAGATTTAGACTGTCACTCCAACAGGAAGCATTAGTCTCTTATGTCATCCCCCCACAAATATTTTATTATTTACTATTTATTATTAAAGCTCCCTGAGATAAAAATGGCACAATCTTATGCCTTCCTCTGCTTATCTGTTCTGTATGTAACAAAGCAGGAAATCTTTTGTCAGTTGTGTAATTATATACATTCTTAATCGGATTATTTGTCATCCATGTGACAAAATCCACAGCGATCAGTAATCAAGAAACACGCAACGGAATTCATCATAAACACAATGGAGGAGTGAGAAATCTCCTCCCGTTATCACCCCCTGACCATAACAATTCAAAGGTTATTAGAATTCCTCTCTCGCTTCTTTGATAAACGGTCTTACCAGCTTGAATTTTAAAAGCCTAATTTTTCAGAGAGGAGAGAAAACAAATTGCTTCAGTTGGGACCGGAGAACACTTCCTTTTCAACATCTCTTGTGTTCAAACCTAAAACCCACAGAAATCAAACAACTGGCCCTCCGATTTGTACGTTGAGTTTCTAAATGCTAAAGTTGCATTTAAACACTGTATTGACGTACAGCTGTTTGTGTCGGAGTAGATTCGTTTCATTTTACTTTTGAAACGTCTTTTTGTGCACTTAGTGTACTCCAGCCTAACCTTGGTGCATTCCTTCAAACATTTGATAATATTCAACTGCAACAATTCAAAATTGTTAAAGGTGCCACAGAAATAAAACTGAATCGAAATATTCGAAAGAATAAGGCATCTCATATTTCATTGGGTAAAAAGAAGAGCCAATCAGCAATCTTTAATTAAATCAGAGACTAATTGGAGTAATTAATTAACATGAAACAAAATTGATTTTAGCTACATAATCTTCGACATAATAAAATCGTAATGAGTTATAGCCCTCCACAAATGAGGAAAAATATAATTACTAAACTAAATAAACACAACATCTTGGTCACTTCAGTGTGGCTTGTACAGAACATCATAAGATATATGGTGTATATCGCAATTATTAATATAATGCATATTAATGAAATATGTAGAGTAACACATTGTCTGTTAATGACATTACTGATGTTGTAGCTACTTAGAATGCAGAAACACGATCTGATTCAACTTAAAACATGAGTTAAGTATATCTGGGGACGGTGTGCCACACGACCACGTGGCACGTAATTGCTTCCCAAATCCCCCGGTGAAGACCCGGTCCCAAAAAAATAAATAAAATAAAATATCAAAGTACTTATAGTGGATTATAGTCCTCCATCCAGAAAGTACTTAACGGGGTTTAAGACTAGACTAGTTCAGATAAGACAGAAAATTGTACTTGAAGTGTCATGAACTTGATACACGAGAAGACAGGACGTAACAAATGTGCACGGATGTCTGTTAAGAAGATTTTAATCTGTTGAAAGCAGCTGAACTAACTACACCCCTAATAGGTTGCGTTTTTATTGCATTCTGTGCCTTCCTACAGAAAGTTCACTTCCACTTACAATAACTGTCCTATAAACTTATCTGTTCAACAGCTGTGATGTAACAGTGATTTAGATGACTCTGTCTGTAGCATGCAGATGGAAACAGGATTACTGGAGAGCTACTGTATTCAACTGTATATTACTGAATATTACTGAATATTACTAAAAATTTAATGCATAGTTTTATAGATTTAATGTGTATTCGTTAGCCAATAGTTTAACCTATTGACCTCTACATAACTAACACACAGTAAATGTCAACAAAAACAACAGAGATTCAACACTGAATTGGATTCACAGACACATTGTGTAAACGTTTATGAATAATGGTCCATACATCTAATACCACTTGTCCTTCAAAAAGCTCCAGGAGAAGAGCCGAGGTAAAAAAAGAGAGTGTGTCCAAAGTTCCAGAAATAATTTCATTTGCAGATTAGAAGGGGCAAGCTGCGCGTGGCACGCGGGGCACAGTAGCGAGCGAGTCTGTGTGACGGCAGGGGACAGCGATTCAATCAGCTCTCTCCTGGGAGATGCCCATCGCTGCACAAGGATATGCTGCTCTTGTTTACAGTGTGAGCTCTCACAAACTATTACAGACACCTCATAAGGGAACTGCCAGCAAATATCTTCTAGAAGGCATTAAAATCAACGCCACTCAAAAGCTGTTTGCTGCCCACTTTTCAGGCTCTTATCTCTCTCTCTCTCTCTCTCTCTCTCTAACACATGCTAGTAAAAGAGGTGTAGAGGTAGTTTCATTTTACAACACATCTTGCTAGGCCCGCTCATGTGGGGACTGCAACAGGAAATAACAGCTTTGAATTTTAAGCACGCGTATAATGATTCTTTTGAAGAGTCTGTCAAATTGTGCATTAATAATTAAGCGTGCTGCTGAAAAACTGAGCAATACAAAGTTTTGGCAAACTTACAGTGGTGTAAAACAATTAGCCTGATTTCCCATGTGGCGATTGGTTCAGTGATTTCGGTGGGATTTTTTGGGTTTTTAACGCACCATTCTCTTGACAGATAAAAGGATAAAAAATAATTCACAAGCAAGAGATTTATTTTCAAGGGTGTAATTGTGTACTATGCTGGCCCCACCCCCTCTGATTCTGGCACTGAATTGGCTCTTTAAAATGCTAAGAGTGTGGTCGACTACACTGTGCCTGGACACATGCATCATTTGGTTCTCGTTTGATAAACAACTGCATTGATCTATAGAGACGCGTAAACAAGCACCCCCTTCAATCTATATCGGTCTATTATACATCTAATTTGCATAGAAAGGGGCGTGTCTGTGCTGTGAAAATGATGACAACGACTTCATTTAAATACCTCCCAGCTCTATTTCAGTTAATGTAGTGCCTGGCTAAACAGAAGCGCGAGCACTAAGCGAATAAGAGGCAGGTTTTTGTGCTGAAAAATTAACTGCTAAAGGGTCGCAACAGTCTAGGTGTAAAAAATAAAAATAAAAGCAGCACTGCTACCGTATTTGAAAGCAAGCTGAATGTTTGCATACGGAACCCAACCTGACGCAATGCAATGCAACTTAACAAACAGCCATTAATAAAACTAACATCAAGGATGTGTGTGGGATCTACTGTCTCACACCTTGACAGGGTCGCACGCTTCCACTTCACGGGCGTAAATTTGAATCGGCGGCCTGTCAAGTGTGTGACCGAGTACGGAGATCCGGGGGATCAACAGTTCAAGAACTTCCAGGTCACAGCTTCTGTGTTGTACACAGGAAACATGTTTCTGATTTGGCAGGCTAAAAATGTTAATGTTCAGTTCCTAAACGCACTCGCTTGACTCTTCCCATCTGTTCAAGACGCTTGCCAAACAGGTCAAGGATGGGGCACGCGTTTGCGGACTTCCTGTACCGGGTATGGCTCGGTAACAGGGACGACACCGAACGTGTCCGCTCCGAGGCCGTTCGCGAAATATATCTCGGGAGAAAGCAGGCAGCTGTTGAAAGGAATTAGCATCGGCTAATGTGGAGATACCCTGCCCTCTTCATTTAGGGATGCATCAGGCTGATCGCTCATGAGACGTCCGGATGCCACTGAGAGCTCTTTGAAAGCGTTTTAGTACAATTACACAGACCCAACCAAATGGAAATATCCAGGTACTGATTATCATTACCCTCATCAATAACATAACCAACAAGCCCTGGAAAGTTTGCATGATTTATGAAAATTGCCATCGAAAGGAATTTGGGATACACAATCAGATTCACATCAGTTGCTACAGAGTCGATACAGAGCAGAAAACAGAGACAGTACTGCATATGTACATTGACTGGAGAAAATGTGGGGCTTGCCTGGGCACATTTGTGAAAAGACATTTTCACAATCAGTGGGGGTTGCTATGCGGTTGCCAGGGTGCTCTGGGTGGTTGCCAGGGCATTGCTAGGTGGTCGTTAGGGTGTTCTAGGTGGTTGATAACTGGTTACCTGGGTTTATGATATTCTGGTCCCTTCATCCCACAAGCAATACAAGTTCTATGCCAAAGTTTAATATTAAAGGAATTAGGAACTCGTACAACCCAAAATATGAGAACTAAAAATAGTGATGCTTGCCAAGATAGAGAGAATGCAAGAATGGTAAATTGTGGGCCATTGAGACATCTATGATTGCATTGACTGTGCAAGATAATAATATTGTACATTTAAAACTCATAAAACAACTCTGCTCAGACAAACAACAAAGGGATGAAGATTGTCTTGGAAAACAGTCATACGTACTGCGCGTGTCTCTCTAAAGACTTCTTAAACGGCCTAAATAAATTGAAATGAAGCAAGCTAACACTCGGGTTCAACCTTTCCCAGTTTCCTGAAGGGCGACAGTCATTTCAGAGTGGATTAACAAGTTAATGTAGTTTGTGGCAACTTTTGATGGAATAAGTTTCACAGCAGCCCCGCTCAATTCTCATTGTCTGAATTGCTGGAGGTGCTGAGCTGGGTGAATCTGAGGACAATTCAGGCAGATCTTCGCTTAGAAAAAAACTGCTGTGTAAATTCACCATGAATTCTTGAGGAAGAATTACAACAGCCAGATATTTACACATTCCAAGAAAAACAATCAATGTTTGATGGGCGAAACTCGCCAACACATATGCTAAGTTACCGGGCTGTTGCTATGCAGTCGCTAAGGTGCTCTGAGTGTATTTCATTTATTACTGTTCTTATTGCAGCTCCTGTGCTCCATGTTTGTTTGTTTATTTGTTTGTGTGTTTAAACTGCTTTTTGTGTATCAGGATCTAATATGTTTCATGGTCGACAAAGCTTTCATGTTAATGGCTTTGGTGAGTCACTAAAGTTAGGAAAGAATTACAACAACAATCTACTCATTTCCAAGGCAGTATTATGGATACATGTTCAAAGCTATATTATGTCCCAATAGGACTGGCATCAAAATGCCGTAGGCAAAAACTGTGTTCTCTGAAGTCTTACGTTTAAAATATCGCTTTCAGATGTTAAGTGACGTCATAAGGAGGTTTTTTAAAGGGATGTTCTGAACAAAAAAACGCGGTCAGACGGAAAAATTAAACCTTTTCATTTTGACGCTCGCCCTTTGATAGAAGCTCATCTCCGGATCTATTCAAAAATCGTGCTTTATTATTGGAAAATCAATTCTGTGCCTTTTTTATGACTGAAAGCAGAAAAGCATTTTTCTCTCCTCTGACAGTACAACCAATAAAGATATAATAGACCTGAAGAAGGAGGAAGCAAGAATATTCCGGCAAGCGGTGGGGCTTGAGCTGACAACTAGCAGGTATTGAGCGTTCTGATTGGCCACTTCTTATTTGGAAGCACATAACCAGACATTGAGTCCAAACAGCAACCATCTGAATGTAAATGCCCTTCCCTCACAGAGGAGGTACAAACAGGCTTTCTGTCAGCTCTGAAATGTTTGCCTCTCTTTTGTGTCTGCGGCTTGAGGTGAATTAACCATCCGCATGACTTTGTCTGAAATGATTTCGGATGTGTGGCGTAAATGGAGTCGGCTGTCCTGGACTGACTTCTATAAAGCACAATGAGGACTGTGTGGGAGAGAGAGAGAGAGAGAGGGAGAGGGAGGTTGGGCTAGTGCTTGCATAATATAACTGGAGTTGTGAAGCTGGCGGTCAAGTGATATCCATCTGTTGTCTTCTACTGTGTTGGCTGTCAAAAGGGACAGATCCAATCGCTAAAGCAGACCTTAGGCAGAAAAGATGGGCACAATAGAGACAGTCTCTCTCTCTCTCTCTCTCCTGGATCTATAGATACTAGTGCTGTGCATTCACCTGGCTAACTGAAGTGTTAAGTTTAATTAGGTCATTAAAGCCAATTATTTCCTATAGATTAACCCTAGCTGAAATCCTCTATAGAATAGATAAGCAAATGTGCCATTTAACAGTTATTTATTTTAAGCTGTTTGTAAACATGCAAATAAATCTGAATTCTGCATAAAGATGCAAAAACATAAATAAATAAAATAACTTTGTCAGAAGTACTTTTAGGTCGTTCCTAAACTTTTAAGTAAACTATTTATTTAAATAAAAATACAAAAATATTTAAATAAATAATTTATTATAAAGTTAATAAAAACGGCAAATAAATACATTTATTCATAAACTAAAAATTGACTAATTTGGCCAGAAGCACAAAGTGAATTTTTTTATATTATCTACACTTACAGTTTATTTACAAACTCGTCCGTCGCAGCAGTTTTTTTTCTGGCCCACGAACAGGAAAAACTGTTTTGATTAAAGACTTTAATCAAGCATCTTAAAATATACGTGCGCGTCTACAGAAGTTTAAGAACTATTGTGCTGCATCCACGTGAGCAGAGCTACGCAGAGCTACGCAGAGCAAACATGAGTGTTAAGCAGCGTTTTGTGGTTGCTCATAGTTCAGTTACGCAATACTCTCGGGAAGGACCAGTCAAGTTTCCCGTTTTCTCTTCAAACAGTGAAGAAGAAAAGAAAAGACGACGGGAACAAAGAAACCGCGCGAAATCCTTGAGAGGGGAGAAGAGTCGGATAATCTCCTCAGAACACAGAGCGTCTGTGTGGACAAGATGTAACAATTCAAAACGCACACAAAAGGGATTTAATTGAACTTCGTGGAAATCAATAGCTCAGCTTTGGTCCATTTCATTCCATGACAGAAATCAAGACTCTAAGTGAATTTTAACTCGCGGATGCCAGGGAATGGAGAGGAGAGAGAGAGTGTGTGTAAGAAAGAAAGAAAGAGAGAGAAAGAAAGAGAAAGAGAGAGAGAGAGAGAGAGAGAGGGAGGGGAAACACAAGACAGACTAAAGGAAAATGCAGAATACGGCTCCCAGGAAACTCTTTCAGTGGCAAATTGAAAACTAGAAAGGCAGCCGATACCTTTTGAAAGCCTTTCTGCACGTGTCCCTATGCTCGATATCATATTTAAAGAGATGCAAAATGGCTGCCTCGAGAAAGCTCAACAATGTGACTCTCAGAAGGTCAATGAATGCTACAAACAGAGCTTTCTCTCATTTAACATCATAATGTCAGTGTAGTATTAGTGCACCCAGTTGCATATCAGGAAATAACTGGAACCAGATTCAAACCAGGATCACGTCGCAGTACATGCACCTGCGAGTCCACATCTGTGATAGATTTATAACTTTCCACACTAATATTTTACCTAAAACTTTCAATCCATGCCTCTGCTGTATTGCAAGCGTCGGCATTTCCTCCAGGAAATGCAAATCTAGTTCTTATTTTCATTCTGCTCCACCGAAGCAGAATCGTTATCATAATATAGTTACAGACAATTACAGTTCTCAACGAAAAATCACACAAAGCCATCTGAACGCACACGTGCTATCGAAAAGCAAAAGGCAATTGTTTTCCTGAAGCACAGAGCGTAACCCTTAAACTCTGAGAAGGTTAAACAAAATTTGACATTAGGGTCAATTTAAACCGCTTTTGAAGCTCAAAATGAGCATGTGGTGAAACAGACATTAATTTGGGCCTCACTTATTGGATTTGTGGTCGAGGAGTCTGTCTTCCAGATCAAGCAGGGCGGACGCGCTGTGGATCAGACGACTGCTGTAGTGGATGGCGTTTCTGCGGAGGGTGAGAAGACTTTGGCTGAACTTCACTCCCATCTCCTCCAGCTCCCGCGTCCCTATTTGTAGACCCTGCGGGGTGAAAAACATTTAGGATTGACATTTGGGATTCATGATGGACGGGGTGGTTGATTGACGGCTGTCAAATAACATTTGCAGACTTGCTTTTGAATTCTGTGGAGTTGCTTTGTGGACAAATAAAGTATCCTAAAGAAAATTACAATAACTATGTAGGTTACATAGTACATATGTATTATTGCATTAAAGAGATTATTTGCCCCGCATGTAAACGTTTTTCACCATTTATGCATTTGGCAGACGCTTTTATCCAAAGCGACTTACGTTGCATTACACCATACACTGTTTCAAAGTGTGTCCAATGCCTGGGTTCGAACCCACAACCTTGGCATTGTTAACGCCATGCTCTAACCACTGAGTTACAGGAAAGTGCATTTACTCACCCTCATGTCGTTCCAAACCTTTATGATTTTTTTCTTCTGTGGAACACAAAATAATTTACTTTGTAAATTGTCTTAGTGGATTTGTTTCCATACAATGAAAGTAGCGTACTGGCAACCTTTGTTTGGTTACCAGCGTACTTCAAAAATGTCTTCTTTTGTGTTCCTCAAAGGCAAAAAAGTCATACAGGTTAGGAAAGACATGAGGCCGAGCAAAAGATGGATTTTTATTTTTTAGTGAACTATCCCTTTAAATAAAATAACCCAAGTGGCATTTGTTCCAGATACCTCAAGATATTAAACTAACTAAAACTAACTTTAAAATTATACTGTATAAAACAACAAATTTGGGGGGCCCAAGGCCTGGAAGCTAGCCACTGCAGCAATTCAATGTAAGCCGGTATAAATCTCAACATTATGAATTAAATGAAAATTTGAAAAATATGATCTGTTCCTGCCCCTCTCCAACACTATTAAGCCTTCTAAACACCTTACTCCAGTCTTGGCGTTGTATACTATTTGTGATACATGGTTAACTCCTGTGCAATGTATCACACACATGGTATGTTTGTTCTCATAATTACAACATTATATCTTCCCGATACAACTTTATTTTTCACATTTGTGATGTAATTTTCCATTATTTGTGCATTACACCTCATTTGCTACAGGAGAGGCCCTCCAAAGAGGCTGAGGCCCTGGGGCCTCACAGAACCATAATCACAATCCATCCTTACAGTAACTGGTTATGCCTGTTTATAGAGATAAACTACATTCATGGTTATTCTGCTAGGGGCACCTGGTGACCTTGGAGACCAGTTAGTTAAAAGTAATCACAAAAATGCAAAGAAACACAAATTAGTTTAGAGGGAAAAGTCCAGTATCATTTGTTTGGACTCTGATCTTAGCATTAATCTGCATTGGAAGCACACAGTCGCACCCTCCCGTCGAGCGCCATCTTTAACCTCATATAACGCATTGTTCCGGAAATGACCATTAATAGAAATCCAGACGCTAAAGATATTTTCCGCCCGCAGTAAACAAACACGGCGCAGGCACTGAAACTTTCACGCTGTTCTGGGCACACAAAAGTCTGCAATAACCTGAAGTCCTGACCCGATGATTCAATGAGCTGTGGATTACTGCAGGTTAACAAAATCAATAAATCTGCAGCGTCCCCGTGTTTCTCTAGCGTTCCACTCACCGGGGAAACCAAAACAAAGTGTTTGTTGCTCTTGTATCTGTCCGTTCGATGATCGTTCATGCTAGCTGTAAATTTCTACAGATAAACTATAGACATTCTGAGTACAGCACAACAGGCCTTTGTACAGTATATACAGTGTGTACAGTACAGTATGTGTCTGCTGACATGCTATATTATATGCTATTAGTGTTTTGCTCATTTTTTACACGTATGCAAGCATGTTTTATGACCTTACATTAAAGCAGGGCCGGACTGGGAGTGCTACGCTCATCCAAGCCACCCACAACAAATTTTGAAACCACTGACAACCCTTATTGTCTTCTTTCCCAATTTTAATTATTACCCACAGTATGGTCATCTCATAAAACAACATAAGCAGCCTAGAGTTAGTGAAGCAGTGCTAATTTATATCAGCTTACATGTGTAACAAACACCAGAAATGCAAAGCTGACTGCTACTCCTCACAAAGTGCATTAATGCAGAGGAGGTAAACAAAACATTGCTCTTAGGAGAACACCAGGGGGCGCAAGACTTAACTGCTCACATTAACTATCAAATATGATTATATTAAGCAACAAAAACATTTGAAATATGATTTTGAAAGTTTGAGGTACGTTCAAAACATCCAATTTCTTAAACGTATTAATTTTAATTGCTTGCTTATAAGAAGTTTTTTTATTCTTTTTTTTAATTCTGAAAATGTTCCCTGTTAACTGGGTAGGAACTTTGAGTAAACAATATTATAAAACAATGATTAAATACATAAAACAGCAGGGCAGTGGAAAATTCCTCCAGTGGCCCTGATGGCCAGAATGCGTCTTCATTAAAAGAATTATCCATGTGAAAATAAAACGTTTGTCAATATTTACTCACACGCCATTCCAACTGCTTACAATTCACTGTATAGAGATAATCTATATGACGTTCTTTGCTTTTGTTCTGCAGAATGATCTGAGAACAGCATTAGAGTGAAAGACGTCGGTGATTTTGGTGTGAACTATTAAATCCATAGACACGTTACGCTCCAGTGCATTCGTGTACAATCAGTCACAAGACGAATATTTAAACGGCTTGAAAACAGGCTTGATTAAAATGTTTTTTTTCTATATTGTGTCGCTTCTCGCCTGAATAAACTCTTTAACCTTGCGCTCTGCTCACAGTCGAACCTGTCTCTTTTAACCATCAGTTTTCATGTCAGATTAGGCCTTCCATAACATCATGACTGCAGATCATTTCTCAAGAAGCAGCTGCACACTGCGCGCTCGAGCGTGTTATTAGCATGTGAACGCTGCGCTCTCCCCTGAGGAAATGCAGCTACAAATTCCCATGAGCCCTTCATTCACGCAAACCTCGGACCGTGAGCTGGTGCGATCGAGCCTCTTCTTGTTGCAAAATAATCTCTGTTAGAGGCGATTCATTATGAGCTTTGATTGGCGAAACCTCACCAAACCACGTGAATCGCTGACGCTCGCCTCATCCAAATCGAGTAATGAAGCGAGAAAATCAAGGTGTCACAACTTTTCAATTTTACCCCTCTTCTCACTCTATTAATCATCTGAAACTTCTGACAAATAAAGATATATACAGAGATAATTAAAGATATGATACACGAATAATTCCTTTAAAAATCCAGTTCAACATAAATGTGCCCCAGAAGTTCTTAAAAATATGTATTTTTATGTTATAAAAGTGGATTCACGTCGTCAAAAAAACGTTAATACCATTTTCTTATGAAATAATTATTACAAAAATTTGATCCAATCACTCTGAAACATGTTGGGTGATGTAATAAGTACCAAGACTTTCCGTGTGCCTCGAATAAAAATGAGAACGTTAAAAAAGAACGTTTTTATACATTTCATACGTTTTAAAACACCATCATTTTAACAGTATATATATATATATCGGTCATTTTCACGGAATGTTTAACATTTGTTAATAATTAATAATAGAAGCAGAGAAAATAAACGAGCATCATTTATGGACCCACCCCGTTTGCCTCCTTCCTCCATCTCACTCTCTCTAGGAACCTTGTCACTGTATATAAGTAAGTCTTGGTTGTGAACTCAGCATGGCAGATGAGTCAGGAGAGCGAGAGAGAGCGAGAGCCAGTGCTAATACCTTAAGAGTCTCGTCGCACTCTGGGGAAGCAGCCAAATTAATAGGGAGCCGTTGTGAGGAAGAGACTGATGGCTGAGCAACAGCAGGCAAGTCCACCTACACCTGACCTTTACGTGATAGAAATACACACGCTATTCACATCACACACACGTACGGCCGGCCGGGTACATAAGGCACGCATGCAATGTAAACAGACATTTACCCATAAACCCTTGCCTTTCTCCCGCTGGCCAATGAGATGCAGAGGTGTCGACAGCGAGAGAGAGCTGCGTTCTGGAATATCGCTGTTCAATAATTTAGAGCAAAGGGAGAGAGGGTTGGGGGTTTGATGCATGGACAGAATGCATACAACCCAGGATGTTTGCTCAAGTCGAAAATCGATTCTCGCCATGTTTGCGTTGAGGAGGCCACACTGATCATTTCTACCGACGCAGTGCCGCTTTACTTCCGCTCAGATGCTGCTGGAGATGTCAAAACACTTGCGCTCGGATATTCGGAGCGGAAACTAAACGTGTTTGCTTTGTTTGTATTTATACTTAATTGCAAATCACAGCTTTGCGAAGTCAAACCACAGCAAAGCGACTGCATTAGAGACGTTGATATTAGTTGGAGCTGAATTTATTCTCCTTATTATTAACAATATTGTATTAACATAACAATTTAAAGGGGATGTGTTATTTTTTTCAGTAGAACCATTAATGGCTGTGCAAATAAAGATACTATTTGATGTTCTTCGTAATTATAATGCTGAACAATGAAGACGTTTACAGCTAATTGGTCGGCGCTAATAAATTAGACGATCAGGAAATGTAAATAAAAACTGATATGTTTTCAGCCAGTTAGCCAAGATAACAAACCCTTGATTTAACATTCACTGAGGCATTACGCGGCAAAACAAAGCAAACTGAAAAAAAAATATGATTCACATAACAGATGAGTCACAGCCAAACAGACACACACTTTGCACGTCCTTGTTCGCAAATTAGCCAATCTAAATCACTTTGAGTCTGGACTCTTTTATTTCTGTCTGACAGACGGGTGAAAAAGCAGCTTTCACTTATGCAGAAAAGTGTTGTGGTCGGCGGGGGCAAATTCCTTGTTTATTGCAGTGACAGTTTTTTCCTTTGATAAGGCCAGAGTTGAGGAGAGCCACACGGGCAGCAGGAAGACTGCCAAACTAGCACACAGGCGTAGCAGCTATCATGCCCTTTCAGAGGGCCCGAGTCATTAGAGGGGTAAATTATCCCTCCTGAACGCTCTTATTAACTCAAAGCTAATCTCAGCAACATTCAGCTTGATCACCATGGCACCACTTCGGCGAATGAACCCTACGGGAGAATATATTCAAATCTTTTCCTGATATCAGTTGATTTTAGTGGAACAGCTGAAAGTGAACATCTAAACTGAATTTTCATAATGTACAGGATGTAAAACTGTACGACTTTTCTTTTTAGGCCCAAAACAACAAGATTCTTTTTTTTCTTAAATGCTTTCTTTTCTTCAAACACTAAGGGTGGAAATTCAGGTAAAAATAAACAAAAAGGCTAATTTGACAGGGTGAGAAAACATTTATTAAAGGAGATGAATTTTTAAACACATCTTAGAGAAAAATTAAAATGCTGGTAGTCTTACAACTTTAGGGAAAGTTGTCTAAGAAGTTCTCTAAATCGACGGCACAAAATATATTACATTTTCTAGATACAAGTTCTAGATAACTCAATCTCACTCATCTACAAATATAGATAAACGCTCATCCGTAGCCTATCTTATGTAATTTCATAGTGTGCACACCACATGAATATAAATGACTGTATAGACAGCAGTAACTGACAGTACTATAGTACTAACTATAGTAATTGGGCTAATTAGCTTGTTACATATATTTATGTCACTTTGGACACTTCAGTTGACAATGATGTATTGCATAAGAACAAATTTGTCTGACAAATAAATATGTACGGTCTTATCATGCAGTTCTCGCATTGTATGCTGGACTGCATCACCCACTTCCCTGATATATATTCACACACAAATCACACACACGGTTCTTCTGTTCAGTCTGCAATCATACATCAATGACAAGTCACCCAATTAATAACCAGTTGCATTTATACCTGGCCACTTTTACAAAGCATTTTATTTCCCCCGAGATGTCTTTTGCTTAGTCTTGTGGTTAAATGATGCTACAGGACATTTTGTAATGCCAGACTCGAACTGTTTTTCAATACAGGCACGAGCATATATTACACTGAGAGCATTGCTAGCAAGTATTAGTGTCATTGATGAAGTGGGTGATGATGGAATTGGAGTTTTTGACTCAGCAGCTCCCTCTAGCTCTCAGACACAACACTGCATTAAAATCATGTTGACGCTTGGACTTTGAAAGCGAAATTTAAAGGGTTAGTTAACGAATCGTGTGTAACATACGTGTTAAAATCTTAAGTATTGGCAAATCTTTACAATCGTTAGTATTGCAGCTCGTTACTATTTATTAAAAAATGTAATATTGAGAAATATCATGTTTTTAACAATTTCTTAGATAATGTTAGTAAAATGTTGTTTTATTTGTATTATTAGTACTTATTTCATTCTACGAATAGTTTCTAAGTTAAAAGTATGTTTACTGTGCCATGAAAGAGTTTGCGTACACTGCTTAATTATGTACACACACACACACACACACACACACACCCTTGACGTTGACCTTATTCTAAATCTAAATGCCACCCAGAGCAATTATAAAATTATTAAGACTGAATTCTGTGCTTTCTCTTTGGATTTTCTCCATTTTGTATGTGGGTTATACAGTCTGGTAGCTGCCAGCAGGCATGCTGTGTCATTTCTTTGTCAATCTTTAAATCAACAAATGGGACTTCAAAACAAGTCCCAGTTTTAAAGAACAGAGCAAAATAATGAAGTATTTGGAAGCAAGCCTGGTGAAATATGTCTTTTTCATGAAGGCCTATTAGACTGCATGGATCAAGAGAAATCTTGTTTAGTTAGAGGGAAAATCTACCAACAGCCAGGGCTGCTTTTGATGGACCATATGCTGGTGTGGCCTCTGGGGTTCAAAGAGAAAATTTTAAAGATGGATAAACATGAACTAAGTGATTTTAATTAGACTTAATGAACATCATTATAAAATTAAGTCTTGAAAGAATCACCTGTTCCAAGCTAGTCACACCAATAAACAAGCATGATGGTTTGTGCATTGTGCTTAATAGAAAAAAATATACATGTATACACACACACACACATATATATATTATGCACTATTATGCACAATGCACAAATAACAACAACTATATTTAATATGCTAACCCCCGATTGCTCCCCGGGTGCAGTAGTGTGCTGCCCACTGGAACACACTCCGGGTGTGTTCACTCCTTACCAGTAATGGGTTAAATGCAGAGGTCACATTTCGGGTATGGGTTACCATATCTGCCAAATGTAAAAAAGTGTATGTGTGTGTATATATATATATATATATATATATATATGTTTGACATATGGCACATAAATATTTTGCTAACAGTCAGAGAGATACATTATTTTCATTCTCTCTCTTCTACCAAAGGCAACTGCATAAGGTTTACATGCTTTTATACATTTGGTTCTATTGTTTTAAGCAAGATTTAACATTTAAATCTAACCTCTCTATCACCATCTTTGTTAAAGCCGTTAATTTTCAGGTTACTTTACTTATTTTCTATTACGTATGTTGAAATCAAATAAAGCCAGACTGACATTTCCCGCAAAATCAGACCTGACAGCTTAAATGATAAATCTTCATTATAAACTTACAGTTACGAATCAGAGGAAGTTACATTTTAAACACTGATCTATTATGTACTTGCTCAATAACTGCTTTTATCTTTTTAAAGTTATTGCAGCATTAAGGTACTTATTAAACAAGCAAACGTGCTGGATTGAGGCAGTTAGCGCGTGCCCCTGACACACTAAGCCAGGTGCTTATGTGGGTCACAGGTTTGAGTTCTGTCCGCGTGTCCTTATTCCATTTACCCCATTTCTGTCCAAGTTTCTTGTCTCTGTCTAATAAAAATCATTAAGAAATGGTTAGCCAATTAGCCTATTAATTGGTTCCTGTGTATGTAAACAAGGGTGGATGTGTTTGATTGTATGCAGTGTGCGTCAATATGAAAAAAATCCTCACATGTCCAGTCTCCCTTCCTGTAGACGAGGCAGCTGACATTGTATTGCTGCATGACACCATCATTTAACACTGGGAGCTGATGAATAGCAAATGGAATAAGACTGATTCCAAAAGGCTGACCTGCAGAAATCATTTAGAGAGGGCTGCGGTCTTCTCCGTTTGAAGCGCTAGCTTTCCCTGGCCT